>QODF01000161.1:1632437-1660499 GCA_024372805.1 Oostethus manadensis
TGTTTGTTTGTCTATATGTGCCCTGCGATTGACTGGCGACCAGTCCAGGGTGTACCCCGCCTCTCGCCCAAAGCCAGCTGGGATAGGCTCCAGCATCCCCGTGACCCTAATGAGGATAAGCGGTACAGAAAATGAATGAATGAATGAATAACCGAATTGGCCATTTCTCACCATCTTCAACTACGAGACCCATAACTCTAATACCCTCTTGACAGTAGCACTAATATCCTACACCTGTGGCTTGTTAGGTAGCTCCTCCCCTACTGGTCGCCCAGGTTCTAAAAGGAGAAAAAAAACACAATGAGGAGGGGCAGCGAAAACAAACCAAAACAAACTTAAAGAAACCAATGTGTTGCTCACCTACAGCAGTACCTTGGCGTCACTGCAGCGTGACAGTATTCCCCCCTCCTAATAAACCGTGACCCCCTAAAGGGTTACCTGGCTTGTCAGGGAATTTTCGATAAAAATCAGTAAGGAGGGAAGCATTCAGAATAAGGGAACGAGAAACCAAAGACCGAAGAAAGAAACCAATGAGGTGCTCACCGGTAACACTACCTTGGTGTCACTGCAGCGTGACAAGAACTTTGACATCATCATCATTGATAGAAAATCCCACATCTTGAACACCAACGTCACTGTGGTCATCTGCATTTGAAGAAGATGCATACCTCTTTAACACATCGTCTTTAAAGTCTTGCAGTAAGTGTGGGGTGTGCTTTCTGCTTTTTTGGGAGGCAAATGTTCCATGAATATTGGTGCTAAAATTGCAGTTTTTAAACACACATATCAGTCTCACGCTTTTTCAAATGTCGGCCAAGGTGCTCAAAGAGCTCTCTCCCTGTCGATGTCGCATACTGGCAGGTGAAGGAGAGAGTTCCTGACCTGACACTTTGCTGAGCTTCATGAAAGTGCTTTCTTTTCAGATGTGATCTAAGGCTAGCCCATGTTTTGAATGAACAAGGACAGTCTTGGTAAATACATGGCAGACGTTCCCCACCATGGCCATGACGTAACCTGTAGTGTCTTATCAACCCAGTTTCTGTGGCGGTTTCAAATTTACACAGTTTGCACCCAGAACCCATCTTTTAAAACAATCACTTATTTCAGTAGAACTATTAGAAATACGGCCGCACAGTGGATGAGTGGGTAACATGTTGGCCTCACAGTCAGGAGGTTCAGGGTTCGAATCTCCGTTGGGCATCTCTGTGTGGAGTTTGCATGTTCTCCCCGTGCGTGTGTGGGTTTTCTCCGGGTACTCCTCTCTTCCTCCCACATTCCAAAAACATGCATGTTAGGTTAACTGGCGACAATCTAAACTGTCCATTAGAGTGTGAATGTTTGTATGTCTGCCCTGCAATTGACTGGCGACCAGTCCAGGGTGTACCCCGCCTCCCGCCCGAAGGCAGCTGGGATAGGCTCCAGCATACCCGCGACCCTAAAAAGAGAATAAGCGACATAGAAAATGGATGGATGGATATTAGAAGTACATTTTACTCACCATGAAATGATATTTTTATTCCGTCTGTTCAGCCTCCTAGCACGCCGTCTTACTCTGCTGGTTGTGTGGGCAGGAGGCAACTTAAAATTGTAAAGTCATGTGGAGAAAAATTAATATATCAAGCCAAGTTTTTAAAGTTATGACTACTTGAATTTTGTTACCAACATTCATATTTCAACACAACTTATGAAGTAAACTTTGCGACTTAGAACGTTTATCTGAATCAACTAATTAAAATTTTTTAATTCCATGAATTAAATCAGGTGCTGTTAACAGATCCTCTGATTTACTTTTTAGAGTGCACGCCCTATTCGTAACACTAAAGTCAATTCTAGTAACACAATATGCAGCATGTTATATATTATAATACATAAACAAGATACAACACCTACACAAAAATGTGCAATATGTATTATTATAAATGTGTTATACACTGTACATCTGATCAACACTATGTATTGTTTTGTGTAATGTGTTATTAGTCATTATTATGCCATCATCATAGCTTAACATACCCATCAAGTATTATACCTAATTCTTGGATTTATATATATTTTTTATGCATACAAGACAATTTTGATTATTAATTTATATTTTATTAATGTATATATCATTTTTTTATTTTGATGATTAAATATATTGCTTTCCTGTTCCTGTGTCATGGATGTGAGGACAAAATTAAGTGACAATTACATTAGACTAGGCGGTCCCTCATACGGTGGAAGGGCATTCGACGTAAAACTTTTGACAAATTAAAACATGTGAATCAAACAGAGGAAAAGGGATTCGCTGTGGTGACCCCAGAGAGAGCCTGGGCTCTAGCAACGCGACCACTCTCGGCCAAGTGTTCTATTCTGTGCATCAAAAGAGACAAGATTCAGATAACACTACTGATCAAAATGTTAAGACAAGTTGAAAAATTGTAAGAATTTACATTTTGCTCAGTTGGATCTTAAGGAGGTTCTAAACAGAGCTTCAAAATCCAAAAAGAAGAAACGGAAGTCAGACAAAAAAACTGAGTATGCAATTTATTGCAAACAGTCATAAAACTGAAATAGGCTGTTCATCAG
This sequence comes from Oostethus manadensis, assembly GCA_024372805.1. Classification (NCBI taxonomy): domain Eukaryota; kingdom Metazoa; phylum Chordata; class Actinopteri; order Syngnathiformes; family Syngnathidae; genus Oostethus; species Oostethus manadensis. The sequence goes on from QODF01000161.1 coordinate 1,635,006, forward strand.
CTGATCAAAAGTTTAAAGACCACAGCCGTTAAAAGCCAAAATCTTGGCCAAAATGTGGTTCTGACAAGGAAATCCCACCTACGGAACAGTGCAGGAGTCGCCATCATGAGCTGAGGTGCTTTCTCCTTCAACAGAACAAAGGAGAACTAAGCAGCATCTTGCTACTGAATATGGAGATGTTGCAGGGAGCATCCCTTATGACTGAAGGCCCTTGTCTGCTCAGTAAAGCCTGGGTTTTTCCATCAAGACAACGTTGCAGTTCACCATGCCCGCCTGACGAAGGACTTCTTCCACAGGAATAATCTCACTCTTTTGGACCATCTGCTGCGTTTTCCCCTAATACGGGATGGATAGTCTGGATATCAGATTCAGACACTTCCACAAAGCCATCTTTAGCAGTTGAGCTGTGGTCTTAAACTTTTGATCAGTTGAGGAACAGTCTCTTTTACTTTGTTCTTTGCAATAAATTGCTTACTCCAAAATGTTGTCTTTTTTGCATTTTTGAAGCTCAGCATGGAACCTCCTTAAGATGCAAAATGTACATTTTTGCTATTTTTCAACTGGTCTCACACTTCCAAGTGTTTTTTGTGTCTATTCAAAAACAAAACAAAAGATGTGAAGAACTGGGGAGACATCAAAGTCACACAGAAGAAAGGCTCACAAGTTAAATCATTTTGACGACTGCAGGAAATGGATTTCAGTCCATGTCCTCCCAAGTGATATGGCAACATGATTGTGTGTGTGTGTGTTTGTGTTAGAGGTCAGCACCGAGGTCATCAGTGTTTAGTCTGTACCATATATATATAAATTTTTGCCAGAGTGGCGACTCCACTTTTGTGTTGCGGATTTACTGCGGATACTTCTTAAGCGCAACTTTTTTTTATGATGTGCATACATCAACTGCATTTGTGGTGTAGTGAATTATGAAGTTTGATGCATACTTTAGATATTGTATTAGAAATTCAGCACGAGCAAAACACAACAAACCACACTCATGCATGCTCTTTAAAGCTTGCATCCAAACACTAGCCAGAACCATTACTAGACTGGTTCTGCTGTGGGAGCCAGACTACATCCCTGTCCAGGCTCCAGGCCCCCTCTGTGTGTGTGTGTGTGATGGCAATTTTCTAAAGAATCCACGCCACTTCTCTTAAAAAACACCACTGACCACCACACCACACAACACACACTGAGCTGTCACTTGCAATTAGAACCCATCCAAGAGTATGATGTACAGTCGTGTCAGATGGCTAACAAGGACAAGGAGGGGGGCAAATGGTCCCTTTTTTGGTTTATTGCATTTGTTTGTACTCTCACTCCAACAGCCCAGAGAATCAGGCTCAAGATGTTGTTAAATGAATTTGGATAGATTCGTCCATAGACTTGTGTCCAGTTCATTACTCTGTTACGTGACATTTGGTGCCGCATCCTTTACTACCATCGGTGTTATTTATGTTTGCAGAGCATGTTTTACAATTAAAGTATCCTGCATGGTTGTTAGGTCATCTGTGATTTGTTCAGGTAGCATGTTGAACAACCCATTTGTCTTTGTTGGTAACACTACCACTGCTGTTGTACTTGATTGATCAGTGAATGGATTGTGCCTGGACAATTTTGCCGATTTCACGCAAGTTTGTTAATGTCGGCTCCATCTTGGTTGCTGGCTGAAGAAGTGGATATCACATTATTGCTGTGAAGCCAGTTTGTTCTGTTTGTTTTTTGTTTTTTTTAACAGAGAATATAATGTTTAGTTGTTATTCCAATTATTAGGTACCATCTAAACACTGCGGGATACGGTTTAGTCTCACAGTCAGGAGATCCAAGTTTGAATCTCAGGTGGAACATCTCTTTGTGGAGTTTCCTTGTTTTTGTGTGGGTTTTGTCTAGGTACTCCGGCTTCCTCCCACATTGCAAGAACATTTTAGGTTAAATTCCCAAAGTCAGCTGGGATAGGCTCCATTTCCCCCCCGATCCTAATGAGGACAAGCACTATAAAAAATGGATGGAGTTAATATGTGGAACAACTCTACAGCTAGACATCACTATTAATATGCTACCATGCTTTTAGGGGTTTATTTAAACAAGCTAGTTTTTTTCACTGGATTTATTTATTTGTTTTTTTTAAACAAGGTATTTGCTGTTTAGTTATTTCAGTAGTCAGATTGTTTGATATCCTTATCAGAAAAAAATTACTTTTGCAAAAATTGAGTCAATTGCCCATCCCTAGAGTACTGTATTCACACCGGTGCACTTAAAGTATAAATTCATCATAAGGGAGCAGTATTAAATATTGTTTTGCCAAAAACTACAACCCCGTTGTACTTTTACTTTTTTGTCAACAGCTACAAAGGTCTGTTTGGGTTGGAACGGCCAATCAGTGCCGGCCCCTCATTTTTGCTTTCTTGTAATACATTCTAAAGGCCCACAGTGCGTGTATCGTGTAGGGCTCACATGAGAAGTTCCAAACATTTGCAATTGCTCATGACAGATCTGACATAAACAGCCTCTCATCTCCGTCTAAAGCTGGCTGTAAACAAATCCACTGGTGATCAACCAAGCTGACTTAATCTCCCTGTTAGATTTCCAAACAAACCCCAGCCTAACACACAGACCTGCATGAGAACACACACGCACACACACCCCCTCACACACACACATTGTAATTCACACAAATGCCTCACAGATCTCACACAACCGTCAGCAGAGGTTTGCGAGATTAGATGTTCGGCATCAACTATCAAAGCCAACAACAGCGGAAACAGTCCTAAAAAAAAAAGAGGGAATCTATGTGCGTCCGTGCACGTGTGTGTTATGTGTGCAGCAATAGACCCCCCCCCCCCCCCCCCCAACCACCACACCTCTTTAAATCATCCCCTTTGTTGGCGGGTTGCTCCAGGAGAGCGTGTTGATGGAGCCACATCGATGTTCGGATTAGGGCACGCATCCGTGATCAAGTGCTCAAACACTAGATAAGAGCGGCAGAAACACCCTTTAATCCTGAACACCCCACCCCGTGCCCCGCCACAAGTTTGAGTCTAATCTCGGATGGGTTGGCTCATGTCACATGTATTTTATTGTAAATATCAAAGAAACAACTAGACTAGAAGTCATTGGAGCGCAGAACGTGATGCGTGATTGTTTATCCGTATGTTAGCATGCGGCAGGCGACAGGATTGTACTATCCTTCAATCTGGGATGGACGGAATTCTCTCCCAAAACAGCAATAAGAGAATTGATATACATTGATATCAAATTGTGCAGCAAAACCGTACCTATGCAAATAGTGCACAGAGGTGGTTTTCTCAAATGCACTTGTGGGGAGAGGTCTGCAGAGATCCCCTCATAATTGTAACGTAGATCCAGCATTTGTCCACCAGGAATACCTTTTAGACCGTCAGTTATGGCAGCTCCAAAAACTGGAAAAATGCCGGAAACATTTTACAGGCAGTGTAAAGTCAGTCACTATTCGTGGAAACACGAATGTCTTTGTTCTTAGTTAGCAGGTTGCTTGACGTAAGGAAATTCTGTAATGAACGAGGTAAAACCATATGATTAGAAGGACAGGAGTCTACCATTTGCATTCCGGTTGAATCCAATAGTATAGAATAGAAAACTGTCACAACTCTGTTACGGATGGTGTTGGCGATGACCCTAAGGTGCAGGGGCGGGCACCTAGCAGGTAGAAGTCTTTAGTTTTACTCCAAAGCTGAGCAGACAAAAGGGAAACTTGCACATGCGCATGCCACTAACAAGCAAGCAGCAACCATGCGGCAACTAAAAAAATGTTCAATGCTCCATCAAAGGAAAAAACAGGACAAAACTAAACGGGAAGTACGTCAAAATAGTACGTCAAACAGCAACTAAGGAATAAACACAACTCAGAGTCCAAACTGTCACACAGGGCGTGCCAGTGCCCCCCTTAAGGAACAGATCCCAGACGTTGCCAAGTACGAAGTCACACGGGGTGAGTAAAGGGTGGATGGCGGGTCGCTAATTGTACACTTCCCCGGGATGGCATGCCCGGCGTAGCTAGCGGGACCTCTCCTTGGGACGATTGGGATGGCAAACCCGGTGGAGTCACCGGACCCCTTCCGGGGAACACCACTTCGTCAGGAGACCCCTAGGCGCCTGGCCAAGGGGACACTGGAGCCAAGCAGCCTCAGGTCGTACTGCCGCAGGAGAACATTTTGGGCTGGCATGGAGACAGCCGAGAAAGTGGTGTTGGTTGGTGCACTGGCTGAACTGGGACATGAAGGCAACTTGTCCTTTGTTGTCCAAGTAAAAAAAAATGGTGCCAACATGGTGACAGCCTCAGTTAGCTCCCCTTTCGAAACAAAAGATAACCATCCGTTCACAAGTTTGTCTGTGACTCTTGTTGCTTTCTCCATTTTCATTTTCACCCTCTCTTTTGCACCGGCGTGCCACAAAACGGTGGAGATTGGCTGTTAGAATACCTTTAGCTTTAGCAGCCTGTCAACCTGAAGTAGACGTGTGAAAAGCTAATACTGTGCAAGCTGAGCTTTGGTTGTCCCTTACAACTCCCAACCCCTGTCCTTTCCATTTTTCTTTACTCCTCTTACCATGACGACTTTGTCCTTGTCCACGCCGTCCAATGACGTCCAAACCGCGACAGTTTCATCACACACACAGAGAAAGACAATTCCTGCTGGTGGTTTAACTGATAGGGCTCCAGTCATGCGCTTTGCCCAAAGGGATAGAATGACAGACTATTAAATGGGAGGAAAAATGAAATCATACAATTTTACATCCCTCTGGCATTTCTTAATTTGTGTCAATCATCTGTTGATTAAACTGAAGCACTGTCTTACTTTACGTACATCCTTTTCCCTCTCATTTTCCATTTTGCATTACATTTTTGCCTTTGGTCAGACAAAGAAAGTAGACCAAACCATAATTTTGTTCCCCGTCTATGAAGACACGCCATCACCCAGATCTTAGCAGACTTTAAAGAGTTTCTTCTTCTTTGTGGCTGAAGATCGCACGGTCAGATGGACGGTTCAGATGGACGAACGAAAGAGTCAAATGTTGTTGTTTTTTTGTTGTCAGCAGCGACTCGGTCGTGTTACACTTCGGTAAAATAGCAGAGATGAGAACTTTTCTGAGTTTGACAGAAAGCTTAGGAAAAATCTCTACACCTCCTGACATTTTGGGCATTTAGTACTGTAGATCATCCAGATTTTCCTTTTTACCATGAACACCTTTTTTTTACTTTCCCCAAAACGTCCTTGATTTGGACTGTCAGAAATTGTTATCATTTAATGCATTCACATTGTAAGTGTCTGAAAATATCTGAGCAGAACCATCTCACTTTTCTGTACTCCATTATTGGCAGTGCATCTACATTGTCTGCTTCTGGATGCTGTACAAGCTAAATGGACAAAAGCTGAAATGTCTTCAACTGTTTATCAATTCAACCAATTCTGGTCTGAAATGGTGTACCTTATTTTTCAGACCATAAGCCGCTACTTTTTTCCCTAATTTTGAACCCTGGGGCTTGTGACACGATGCGGCTAAAATAGTAATTTTTTTTTAACGACGGCGTATTAGGGCCACATTTAAAAACAGAAAACAAATGTAAGAATTGGAGATTAAAAATCGTAAAATTATGTCTCACCACTACCCTCTAACACCACATATGGCTCCCTGGTCCATAGCGGTTTCACGCAGTGCCTACAAATTGACGTTACGACTTGTATTCCCGTCAAGTTCCGTTTTTACTCTCGTAATAAGACCATCTTTTCTCAAAAATATACAATATTGTTGTCGTCAATTTACGACATTTACGAATTCTCGAAATCTTGATGATAATAATGATTCACTTAGCAGGCATTGCCCGAGACAGCTAAAAACACAGGGGGCTTGTGTGACCCTTGACCTGGGTCAGAGGTTAAGTTACGACTTAATTACAACTTTAAATCTTGTACATTTACGACTTTTACTCTAACTTGTTTGAATGTGCAACAAAAACTTAGAACGTAATGCTTAAAATCAATCGGTTCCCATAATGCACTAGGGTTTGAGCATGCGCAGACTCCTCCAGCGTGTAGACGAAGACGACGCTAGTTTTTGACTCGCTTGAAGAAAAACGCAGCAGGGACGCAAAATATTTTTTATTTTTCACAACCTCATCATGGAGATAAAAAGCGACATTGAGAGCGACAGAGAGACTGAAATTGTGTGTGAGATGTTCTGAGGCTCTTTAACTCTTCAAAGACAGTGAAAAAGACCACTTCTGTGGGTTTCAGTGAACAGGAAGAGGAGGAATAAAAACAAGGACTTTTCTGTTGTGTTGGAGCCGTTTTACTGCCGTGTTACAGGCACTGTGTGGAAACAAGGTATATGAACAAACATTCTGAAATCTGTGTCTTCTTTTCCTTTCTAATTTCACAACACATCGGTATATATCCGCGGCATGTAGTCCGGTGCGGCTAATACAGTATACGTAGAAGAAGCAAATTTTCCCCCCCAAAAATCAGTGGGTGCGGTCTATATTCCGGTGCGCGTTGTAGTCCGAAAAATACGGCGTTTGTTAAAATGATAAACAGCAAGACACAAGTCAAAGATGAATCGGTTGAGCTGACATGTCGTTACACCACAACTGTTAATTCCAGCGTGCAGATGAAAAACACCCGTTGGTAAACAAGACAATTATTCATTCACTACTTATTATAATCAAGTATTAATCATACGTGCGTCCTCCCGTGTCACGAAGCAACCCGATATATCCCCGGCAGAGTTCTCCCTGATTAACTGGATACTCTCGACTGTTTAAAATTCACCCGACAACCGAGGACGAGCCCATCTCTTGTGAGGACTGTGCGCATAAAACTAAAAGGCGGCGCCTGGCGTCGGCACAATTAAAGCTCCTAAATAAAATGCTTGCTCCGCAATGCTTTAGCAACATTTTAATTAGACACACTGCTTGTAGTGCAGACCCTCACTCCCCACCTTTTTTTTTCTTTTTGCAAAACAAACAACTCTCTTTGCCAAGAACAAGATCCTGGAGGGGAGGGGGTGCACTTCTAAGTGAGGCTGCTTGGGGCAGGAAATGTAGAGACCGGAGGAGATAATGGGTGTTTGCTTCTTTGAAAGAGATACTGTTGGAACACGTCCTTAATGCAACTCAAGTACTGTTCCATTGCCTTGTCTTCTCTTACATACTATTATCACCTTTGACGATCTTTACTGTTTCCGCAGAGGATATCATGCAACAAATTTCCCCCACCCCTTAAAAGGACTTTTTGTCTGTTTTTGGTCAGTATGCCAGTGATGCCCGTTAGCCTGAAATCGGTGTTCATTTCTAACTAGGGCTGTCAATCAAATGAAATATTGAATCTCGATGAATTGTGTTTTGTCCCTAGTTAACTCACAATGAATCGCAATTAATGGCAGATAGAAATAAGTTTGTATCTACAATCAGTAGGGATGTCCGATATACTATGAGTGCTATTGGCCGGGTGTGAGTCTGGAAAACTCAGCGTAGCCCGTCAGTTGTCTTGTTCAACGTGCTACCCGCGCAACGTTTCCGTGGCATGTGTGGGCAGTTCATAGGAAACATGCATGTGGTGTGGAACTTGCTTTGTGGAAGCGGAACGTGGGAGGACGACGCTGCCAGAGATGTTAGTTAGTTAGTTAGGTGAAGATACTACACCGCCGCAGTAGTGCTGATCTTGTGAGTTCTAGCTATATCGGTTTTCATTATAGAGAAAACAAAAACAGATACCGATATTGACTGATATCACATTTTTATGTCGATATCAGACCCACCAATGTTATCGGACATCCCCAATGATAAGTGCACCTCTGAAAGTTTTGTATTTTTGTTTGCGACTGCAACAAAAAGCCTTCGGGCACCACTTTCACACTTCAGGCCGAGTAGGGCAGTTTTTTGTTCCAAAAAAGGACTTTAAGACGATATTGTTTTTACGTGTTAAACTGATAGGGTCTATCTTATTTTTTCTTACATTTGACAATACCAGTTAAGAGAATTAACATTGTCTCGGCGCTTAATGTTAAGGTTTTGTAATGGTGATCGGACGTCGACCAGTCCCACTGTGCATAGAACTTTTGTTTAATCCTGTTTTCCTTTGGCTTGACTTCCAATTCCTTGAATTATTTATCAGCCTAATGCTGGTCTTGATCCATTTTATTGTCCTGATGGTTTTCTATTATTAATGACATTGGCTAATGCATTATGTTCACACTCTTGATGTATTGTTTTTGGCCGCAGCCTCTTCAGTGGCCTATATGAAATTAATTTGAGTTTGTTTTTTCCCAGTTTCTCCTCTGCCAAAATGAATGGGTTCTCATTGTGGCCTCTGGAGGGCAGTCTAACCCCAGTAGTGAACTACTGGCCAGCAGCCCTCCATTTGGACCTCATTTAGTTGCCCTCTGAGGGATGGAGAAAAGTATTATGTGTCATGTGACGATTCCTTGTAAATTCAGTTAGGAAGAGTCGACGCGGGTCAGTTAATCAGTCAGCAACATAAAACTAAATAAGGTTTTCTGGTAATAACATTCTTAGTTTCTGCAATCTGTGCTTCCCTTTATGGTGGGTCAGTCCTTTCAAGACTTTTTGCATTTAGCGTGTAAAGAATTAGGGTCACTCACACAAGCACTTCATCTTTCTTTGCTGTCAAAAGAAACAAAAGTGAAGTATGTAGTAACTTTACGTCCCATTTCCCCATCTGAAAGTTTAAGCCCAGCAGCCGATCGGCTCCTTGGTATTTATTCAAAACTGATGTCATTGTTGAGTTGCGTTGACTCTGTCATGGCAGAGAAAACTTTCGTCTGCTTGTCTTGTCAGCGCACAGCGTATCTTCTTCTTCTGCCGCTGCCGCTATTTACGGCAACGTGGCATCAACCGCCGCGGCGGGCAGATAAACTCTTTTGATGGAACGCAATCTCTGATCTCCTCCCCGTGCCTCCTTGGATGGGAATAGGTTTCGACACGGCAATCAAGACATATTCACGTGAAGGCCACAGACGGATTCTTAGATGATCTCTGAAAGTTTATAGGCCCCCTTCTTTTAAAGGGCTTTATTTTCCAAGGCGGCCACTATCAGCTGTTGTTTCTACTTCTCTGAGTCATTTCCGTGATGTGGGATTTAAGACCAAGTTAGGATGCAATGAAGCCCGGTTATTATTCCTGGAACCCCTTTTTGGCCTCCTGAAGAGTAATAGGATATCAACTTGTGTCCGTTTTCGTTTCGTCTTTAATCACTTTTGACTGATTTAAGTGACTTTGATGCTATTAAATGGACAGAGAAGTTTAAGGGGATTGGTCAAAAAACAATAGCCCGCTCTCTGATCGTATCCACTGACTGACTGCAGGGACGGCAGGAAAGGAGGCGGGACATTCAGCGTGCGCCAAAACATCACCTCAGCATCATCCAGTGACAGATATTGTTTTTCGATAGCTCTCTGCTTGCAGAGAGAAATGGCAAGAGAGAAGATGGGCGATATTTCGTCAGTCCAAACAGAGTCATAAAGTGCCGCATGGTTAAGCCTGATGAATTAATAACAGGGAGGCAGATGGGTCCCAGGGGCATTGTGGGAGCGCAGCAGCATGGAGAACAGAGTGCACCCACACACACACACTAAGGAAAAAAGTCATGCACTCTTGCATTTGCATAAAGTGAGACGTAGGACAAAGAGACTCATCTCAATCTTTTTGTTTTTAACGCTCACATAGTCTCATTTGGGTCCTTCTTTCCGGCTAAGTTTGCTTACGTATGCGACTCATCAGCACGGCCAAGGAAAGGCAGCAAAGGTCAAAACCTCCTGGGTTGCATTTTTCTTTTTCCACGCCAACTGTTTTGCTTTTTTGCGTCAGCGTTTCGTTCGCATGCTCACCACTCACCTTTCATTTGCATTACCTAGCATGAACCTCCGCATATTCATCGTATAGCAGGGTTCTCAGGTCTAATGGTTCTACGGCCGACTCGCTTTAATTGCCAGGCTCAATTAGAGACGCCCGAGATAGCGATTTATTGTCACGACGCGCCACTTTTTATCATTTGAATGATTTGGCTGTTATTTTCCTCATTAGCCCTCCATGGTCCCACACTCGATTGCCTGACCCAGTAGCTGCAGTTACGTTACCGACATGTTGGCCATCGGAAGAATCAAGAAGAATCCACAAATCCAGGATGCTTCTCGACCTTTAATTTTGAAGTTATAAACAATTTCTCCCATAGGATAGAGTGGACATAGAAATAATCTGTTCCAACCATCATAAAAGCTCTGTTTCCCAATATAGGCAATGCTTCAATAGCATTTAAATACTGGTAAAAAGCAAACCATCCGACGACTTATCCGCTTCATGGGCATCCCAAACAACTGCACTGATGTGTACTGTGGGCGGCACTACAGTACCTTGACTAAGGTCGTAATTGACCGGCTCGCCAAAGTTGTGTGATTGCAGATGTGATGACATGCCGGAGCGAGACGCCGGCGGTAATTTACGACGGGCAGACGGGTCAAGGTCACCATGCAATCTTCCCTCGTGGTGGAGAGAGAGCAGCAGGAGTGAGTACATGGTGTCTCCCTCTGCCTCTCCCACTCCTCTTGTGTTGAGACTACGGTTTGAAGCCTTTTATGGCTTTGACTGGACCAAATTTGCAGCAGCTCTGGCGGGCCGTTGGACTCGCAACTCAAAACTTGGTTGCGCATGACATTTTTGCGGCGGAGTCCTAAAAACACCAAAGCTCTGTCCTATGCAGGATCTTTAAGTGCCTGCAAGGAATGGTAGAAAAAAACCATATCAATTAAAAAGCGAAAATGTACACCCACAATGGATAGGTCAAAGCGTTTTTATGTAAGTATAATAGTTTAGACTAATCGAAAAATAATAAATCGTTAAAACTAATACAAAACACACCAGGTAGCCCCCGCAATGAAGTGCTATTACATTTCCTTTATTAATAAATATAATATGACAGTCGCATGCCATCATACTTTTCAAAAGAGACGTTTGAGGCTTTAACGAGTTAATAACCGCCAAAGTCCGCATGGCTGGGACGCTACGAGTGCACTTATTAATGGTTCAAACAGAACATACCGCATGACACACCTTGCACATTAATGAAGTAATATCCGTCGAAGCCCACATGATTGTTTATGGTGAATCGAAAGCATTCATAGCAAACCCAGGACGTCCCGCGTGACACACCTTGGACCGCGAAGTCCAAAGGCATGATCGTTCATGCTCAGATCATTCGTTTGACGATATTCACATGATCAGGGGGGGTGTGGGAGAATCTGTGAATAGACTCACATGCCTCATGTATTCGGCCAGTTTAGACCCAACGGACGCTACAGACGGACGGACGGAGGACCTCTAAGGTAATAATGACATTGCATGATTTTTTAATTTGAAATACGAAATTATTGAAATAATGTTCATATTCTTGACCAATTGGCTACATACAGATAGGGGGGGGTCAAACAGATAGGCCAGGAAGAGGAGGGGGTCAGACAGAGGAGGGATGGGGGTGAGGGTGGAGAGGAGGGCATCGCTCACACGCATGTGCACACACACATCCAATTAGCTGAAAAAAGAGCGTGGTTTCTGAATTTTTCCAAAATATAGTTTTTAACTAGTATAATATATAACTCATTGATTTTATTTTAACTAAAAATAAAAGTAATCATTAATTTATTCATTAACTTTGGGCGCTTTCACCAATGCTTACCGCCTTCACTTTCGGTAGTATGGCGTCGTGTATTTATGAGGTCACGTGGTTAGCAACAAGATGACACTGTTGCCTGATTTGTGAATTTTTCCAAACTATATTTTGAATTAGTGTTATTTATTTTAAAATTGTATTTAATAAAAAATAAAAGTACTCATTCATCAACTTCTGCCGCTTTACCTACTGCTTGCAGCCTTCAAGCAGCCTTGACCTCCGGTGGTATGGCGTCGCGTGGTTATGAGGTCACATGGGTAGCAACAAAGATGGCGCTGTTGCGTGGTTTAAGCAGTGTTCAATAAACTATGTTTAATTTGTGTAATATATATTCATTCATTCATACATATTCTATGCCGCTTATCCTCATTAGGGTCACGAGTATGCTGGAGCCTATCCCAGCTGACTTTGGACGGGAGGAGGGGTACACCCTGGACTGGTCGCCAGTCAATCGCAGGGCACATATAGACAAACAAACATTCACACTCACATTCACACCTATGGACAATTTAGGGTCGCCAATTAACCTAACACGCATGTTTTTGGAATGTGGGAGGAAACCGGAGTACCCGGAGAAAACCCACACACGCACGGGGAGAACATGCAAACTCCACACAGAGATGCCCAACGGAGATTCGAACCCTGAACCTCCTGACTGTGAGGCCAACGTGCTACCCACTCATCCACCGTGCGGCCCGTGTAATATATAATTATACTTCATTAAAATAATATAATATAAGAGCGCAGGGCTTAAGGGGGCATACATCAAAGTGGGCCTGGCTTATGGACCTCAATCATTCAATCCATCAATTACATTTTGACAGGAAGTGGACTATCATTTCTCTACAAATGGATGCCAACCACCATAAAACCAAAGATGAAGAAGAAAGCCCTGCCCTCCCATTAGTTATCTTGGTTATCTCCCATCATCCAATTACGGCGTCCCTTTGCTCAGCATACCAAAAAGCTCCTGTCCATTGTTATCTAGTGTCATAACAACATTTATTACTATTTTTCATTTTGTTTATTATTTTCTCACTGTTTATGAACATTTATGCACATGTAAATAATTGTGTTGTCATTAATGAACGTATTTATTTCGGATGAGTAGAATATTTACACTTTTTTCGAGGGGGATGGAACGAATTACGCCATTCATACTGTAAATCTTGTCTCATAATACAGAAATTCCAAGGCACGAAAGCCCCTCGGGGAACAATTTATTTTCCTATCTTGAGGTTCCACTGTATTACTATAATAAGCATAATGTTGTTTGATTCAGCTTTTGGAATTTGCCTCATTCCATTGTGCAAATGTACTTAAATGTTGCGGCTGACGAGTGTATATTGCGTATTGTCCAGGTGCGTAAAGGAAGGTCATAGAGAAATTCAAAACTGCCACCATGCGCTCTAACCGCTTTCCCTCACCATCCCTCTGTGGCCGCCATCTTTTCCCTTCTCTCCCGTCGTGAACCGCTGCAATGACAAATGAATCCCGTTGGTAACAAAACAAAATATCTATATTTCATTGAGCGGCGGCGAAGGCCGTTTAGAAATGTCACATCGACTCACAAGCTAAAAGGTCTCAGCGCCGTCGTTGGCGTCTCGATCGGCCGAACTGAATAATTGAGGATATTCTCTCAGCCTGTCCGTCGTCCTCATGGCTCCAAAGCCTCGTAGCTTCGTGTTGCTGTGCGCCTGATACCGAGCGTGGAGCGTCGCACTGAGGCCCTCCTGCCAAAAACTGTATGACAGCCTTGAATCAATAAGGACAGAAGTCTAAAAAGACAACAGATGGCTGCATGCTCTCACACCTGTACAGATGCAACCACACAATCTGCACTAAACCTTAGGCAATATCCTACGCCTGTCAGGCCGATGGCGCTCACGCGTGTTTGCATTTGTGTGGACGAGCCAAATATGGAGAGCAGGGAAGAGGGACAAGAAGGTAGATGGTTGGAGGGGGTCTTTCTTTATTCATTACCCAGTGGTGGTGCTGGCGGTTCCGTGGGGGGGGACTCGGCAACAACTCCTCTTGTCCTGGGCCCTTCAGCAGGCTCTCTCTGTGGCCCTCCGTTCTAAAAGCCCGCAGCCTTCCTCTTTCTGCTTTTTCACAATTATATGTCTCATTAATCTCAACCTAAACCCTGGTCTTTAACAATAATTCAACAATAATTATAATTAATAATAGCATACAACACATGTTTCTTATTTTCTAAATACGGGAAACATTATTAGAGCACATCAGCACATTACTAGAGCCACGCAGACATGAAATAACACTCCAGTTGTCACTTTTACACTCCTGTTATTCTTTGTTTACGTCACATTGCTCAGTCTACAGGATTACTGCAGGGACACGTAGCAAAATACCAACTGAATAGTTAGCCTCTCCAATTTACTTATTCAAAACTTTTTAAAGTGTTGCAAATGGAGTGGGGATGGAGGACAAAGATGATACAATCTTACCATTTCCACACAGAATGAGAGGAGAACCTTTTTATCCACTCAGTCTCAATCAGCCATGGCATGCCGGCTGTCTCTGCTGCTGTCTGATGCAGTGTGAAAGATAATGTGATTTAATGTCATGTTGCAAAACATTACTGATGCTCAGTGACCAGAATACTACATACTGTTTAACTTGTCTTTCGATATTTTTGACTACAGTAATAATAGTCAATGACAAAACCCATTGAAAACTATGAATTAATTAGTATTTGAAAAACCGCGATATAGTGAGGGAGCGATATTCAAACCACGATATAGCAAGGGATTACTGTGTACCTTGATTTGCCTAAGCAAATAGAGTAATTGTTGTGTATTGGTGCAGCAATCAACAGCCAACATGTGAACACAACCAGGCAGGCTGTCATGTGCATGCCAGACTCGAAGTTGGCAATGTCACTTTGTAGAGAAACGACAGAGAAACACTTTGTTTGTTTGTTTTGGGTTTTTACTGTGTTGATATTAACCAATATCACACAGCTTTCTCTTTAAATATGTATGCCATTTTCGCAGCCTTTTTGCTAAATAAAAGTGTATGTTAGTAGCAGTTTGGCCCTGCAAAGGATTATGTACATTTACATAGTTTTCCAAATTATACCAATAAAATAAGTGAGTATTTATGACAGACCCATACCATTTCATAACATGGGATTGTAACATGGCCAAGCGAATCCAGCCCTAAAAAACATCGATTCCTTTCATAAAAGACTCCTGACCCTTTCCCCAGGCTCGGGCCGACATGCGCTCAAACCCACGACTCAATCAATGGCCGTGCCAGTGAGATCAATTCCTCTGGCTTTGGGGTTGTCAGAGGCGATGTGACATCAGAGAGGCTGACTGATGCTTCAAAAAGCTTTTTGGTGTGCAAACAATTCAAATTGAAGACGTTGCCATTGAAGCAAGGTGATGAGAAACGAGATGAGAGGAGGCCCGTTCACCTTTCTGTCTGGTTTTGTTTTGTTTTCTTTGCTTTCTGATTGCTGTTGACGAGCTGTATTCTATACTTTGGGACGATCCCCATCCTTGATGCGGGTCCACTAATAAAGAATTCACGGTAAGGACAAAAGTATTAAGACGCACGCACCTACAAAACGGAAGACCATATGGTGACTGGATGGTGTGATTTTGAAGTGTGGGTGTGGGAAGTTTTGTTTGAATTTTTGTTGGAACTTCATACAATTGTCCAAGAATTTCTTCCTAAGATTAATAATTCCGATTCCCACCTTTGATGGATTAGTTCTTGATTAAAAGGTTGGTCCCATTACCTGTCCCCCAAATAATACAGCAGAAATTATCTCCAAAGACATTCTTAATTGGTTGATGTCAGACCAGGCAAAAAAAGCACTTATAACCAAATTACACGGACAATGATCTTTTTGTACTTTTTAGGGATGTCTGATATTGGCTTTTTGTTTTTATGATCCGATATGTCGATATAGTACAACGCTCAATTTCCGATTCCGATATCAACCGATATGATACTGATACATATCAGTACTGATAACATCGAATATTTCCTGTCGTGGAATAAACACATATCTGTTGTGTAGCTAGTAGATACAGCATCAGCAATTAGCTTTTTGGCTCTAAACAACATTGTACAACTCAGGTAAGCAAATATCTGAGAAATACTTACAATTGCATGGCAAAGGGTGGCTAAAGGAACTCACCGGGTTTGGGGAATTTGGCGTCTTTCACGATAGAAAAGGGAGTGGGGGTGTGATACCACCCCCAGTGTGATACCCTCCATGATTTTCCAATTTTCCAGGCTTTCACTCTGGGAATCGGAAGTATTGAAGGAAGAAGTCTTTGTTCCGCCTCGCATAACCAACGCTTTGCAGTCATTGCAAACGGCAAGTTTAAAATCTGAAGGAGACACTGGGAAATAATTTCATACCACAGACACAACGGCACGGACAGAGCGAGCAAGCTTGTTACAGCAGCCACCAACGCTTGTTTACACGCTTCACCACGCGGTTAGATGAGGTCATCGTTTGGTAAATATTTCCGTCGTATGACAGCCCATAGGCCTGTATACAGCAGTTTTTAAAAATCGATTTTCAATACAGGGAAAAACCCGAAACCAATAATTACATTTTTAAGCTTTCTCAGGACATTCAATCGATCGCAACTGAACTGTTTCAGGTTGTCATAGAAGACGTTTCGACTCTCATCCGAGCGTGCTCAAAGACTGCATGCTCGGATGAGATGCAAAACATTCAGTCCAGTTGCAATCCATTGAATGACCTGAAAATAAATGACCTGGATGAATGAGAATACTAACAGGTACATTTTTTAGTCAGTATAAGGCTAATAATATTGGTGTGTTGATATTATCGGACATTCATAGTATTTTAAATACCTCTCTGACACCGTCAATCAAAACTGAGCATTATATCGTTTATAGGCTACATTTTTTTTTTATTAGATTGATTGATTGATTAGACCAGGGCCGCACGGTGGCTGAGTGGTTAGCACATTAGCCACAAAGTCAGGAGATCTGGAAGACCTGGGTTCAAATCTCCGTTGGGCTTCTCTGTGTGGAATTTGCATGTTTTCCCCGTGCGTGTGTGGGTTTTCTCCGGGTACTCCGGTTTCCTCCCACATTCCAAAAACATGCATGTTAGGTTAATTGGTGACTCTAAATTGTCCATTAGGTATGAATGTGAGTGTGAATGTTTGTTTGTCTATATGTGCCCTGCGATTGACTTGGCGACCAGTCCTGGGTGTACCCCGCCTCCCGTCCACAGTCAGCTTGGATAGGCCCCATGACCCTAATGAGGATAAGCGGTATAGAAAATGAATGAATGATTAGACCAGGCCTAATGAGGTAATGAGGAATCAGAACAAGATGTACTACGATATTTTTAATGTTAAGTGTCTGTATATTAGTTGGATTCTGGCATGCAAACATTTTTAAATTTTTTGAGATTAAAGTAAACACAATCCTGTATGCCTTTTTTTCTCACAAAGACAGGGTAAAATAAAAATAAATGCTCCAGCAAAAAATGTATAGGAGAAAAATGGCACTTAAAACGCTGAAAAAAAAGAAGAGAGAACGTGGAAAACACAAAAGTATGAAAGTTTAATTAGAAAATAAAAAGGATGCCGTCCCATGAAAAACATCCTAAATGGGCTTGGTCGTGTGTGGCGGGAAGCTGCACGATGTACCTAAGGCACTGCAAAGTGTTAACATGAAAAACACATCAGAGGAAGAAAGAGCGAGCGGAGCCGGGAGGAAGGGGGGGGGCTAAGGACCCGGCGGCCTGCAGGGATGCGCATGCATGGAAATGTGCATGATACGTGCCACTTTGCCATTTGACTGCTTGCACCAGTCATGTTGCTTGCACTTCTTTACGTCACTTTCCGTAAATACCCTAATTACTGCCGGGTGTTTATTTAGCTAAAGCACAACAGGGGCCGGGTGTTAATTGGAAGCAGGCGATAATTGGTTGTAACAACGTACTTTTTTTACTTTGATACCAATTTGGAGTGCGTGAGAAATTGGAAAGGAATTGCAATTAGAAAGATCTCTTGAACCACGTGGGCGTTTATTAAGAAGTATCTTGCAGCAACACAGCAGCAAGAGAACCAGTGTTGTAATAGATGTAAGGAGCAAACTGCTCAGCCAGCATTAAAAGCACACACAAGTGAATTGTAAACAACAGTTATGGCAAGTGTAACACGCGCGACTTCCACATTGGCAGCTGAGTAGCTATGCCAACATTTTAAAGCGCGCTCAGAGGTAAATAGAGCTGCCGGAAGCTGACCCCTCAGCAAATTAGAGAACCTGCTGCTATTGTAGATAATAAGCGGCACATCGAATAGATTATTTGCAGCATTTACATTGTAGTAGTTCATATTGCTGCTGCTTGTCTATATAATGCATACATGCTTGCTAAACTAGATTTACAGCAGACACATATGTTGAAGTGCAGCCGACACTTTAGCTTTGTTCAAATGTCCCAACTTATTATGACTTTCAGGGTAGGGGACCAAACTCAGCTAATAAGTCTTGTCCTTAAAGACTTGTTGAGTTGATGAACTGCAGAGATTCTGTGCCTACAGCGACTTTGCAGCATGGAGATGCGCTTGTTTGCAAGGTACACGTGTGCGTACGTGCCAGCTTGTCTTTTGGCACTATATGTTTTTTTTCCTTTCATCGGTAAAAAAGTCCATGTTTGTTTGGCATCTGGAGGATTCTCAGATTCCCCCTGACCACAGTGGTTTGATTGATGCGGAGACGCAGGCGAGGGGAAAAAAGATGAGCAAGGAAGGAGGGGGGAAAGAGCAGAGGAATTAGCCAGTTAAAGATCTCAGGGACTTTTGCATGAAATCTCTCTCCCGAGTTTTCCTATCAAACTCGAGTGAGCGTTTGCAGGAATCCGCACAGGGGCGACCTTCACACTGCAAAACTGACAGCAACGCCCTGAAACTATTAGCTCTCACGTCAACACACACGCGTTCTCACTTTGCCTCTTGTTGCTTGAAAAACAAAATGTAATATGTGTGTAAAATAGACGCTCTCTGGACACAATATTAGGTACACCGGCCCAACGCAACCCGACCTACAGGTGTCACGTTTGTCACCTGTGGTGCCTGGCTGTCCCGCACTCTTCTGGGACCTCCCCGATGGTGTCAGCTCAGGTGTTTGTCATCACCCCTCATGCCTGCTCTATGTTCACCATCAAGCCTCACAGTCTAGTGCCCGTTCATTGTACTCCATATCTCCTTCTAGCGGTCTTTGATTCAACCCTGCCTGCCTGCCTGCCCTTTGACCTCGTCAACTGCCTGTCATATAGGATACCTCTGCTGCTTTGTTGGACTGATGCTCACGTATGACTTTACTTTGCCAACTTTGCCAGCGGAGTTCTTAACGGTACTGCCGGTTGCAGTAAAGAGCAGAGGCACAATAAAATACTAAAAAAAACAATATCTTGTAGGGGGGGTGTGACATGGACCAAATAACAAATCCATTATGTTTTGGTGAGGATCTGGATAAAGGGCATTACATTTAGAGGCACCAGAGTTACATCAAAGGATGTGGTGAGGCTGTACTGCGGCCACGACCAGTCTTTATGGTACTTGTTAACTCTGTGACCTCTCATTAAAAGCTCCGGGGGTGTGTTTTTGTCACTGCTTCGGTCACATGACCCTTTCACCTCCTCACCTCCTAGCGCTCAAATTACAGCATCACCCCTTCGGCCCATCACTGCTACCAGATCAGCCTCTCCTGGACTGCGCTCTTGTAATAGTATAATCATAATAATAATTAATAATAATAATGGAACAAACAGAGCCGTGCATTCTTCGCTGCCCGCCCCAGGGCAGTAATCAATTTGCCCCACCACCTCCACCCGTGTGAATGACCAGGCCAGTGAATTCACTTTTTGAGTCAGATTCTGATGTCAGAGTCAGAATCAGCTAAACTGAACTGATTGGATCTACTGCACTCTGTGGAATTCTGGTCCTCGCCAGTGTGTGTTTGCCTAAAGTGCAGTCTTGTCGCTTTGTGATGATTGCAAGTGTGAGATGAATGCATGACTTTGTCAATACAATAATGTGTTGTGATTCCTTTTACAATAGGACCCCTCTGAGGTCGATGGGTTACGATACAGGGCTGCGCTGTCCCAGGGTCAGATTGTCACCGCCATAAAAACTTTGGTTGACTGGCAATGTTTTAAGTCATATTTTAGTCTAAAAAGTGTAGCCTGCCGGCTGTACATTCCTCCATCCTTAATCACAACACACTCATGACAACAATAAATGAAGTGAAATATGATGAATGACAAACACATATTGCACCATGGCCGCACGGTGGATGAGTGGTTAGCACATTGGCCACACAGTCAGGAGATCTGGAAGACCTGGGTTCAAATCTCCGTTGGGCATCTCTGTGTGGAGTTTGCATGTTCTCCCCGTGCGTGTGTGGGTTTTCTCCGGTTACTCCGGTTTCCCCCCACATTCCAAAAACATGCATGTTAGGTTAATTGGTGACTCTAAATTGTCCATTAGAGTGTGAATGGTTGTATGTCTTTGTTTGTCTATATGTGCCCTGCGATTGACTGGCGACCAGTCCAGGGTGTACCCCGCCTCTCGTCCAAAGCCAGCTGGGATAGGCTCCAGCATCCCCATGACCCTAATGAGGATAAGCGGTACAGAAATGAAATGATATTGCACCATTGCGCTTACAAAATGGTGCACCGGTAAAGCCTGTTTTTCGGTTAAAGTTAGATACTGTATTTTGTTTGCATACATTTTCTAGTTAGCGTACAATATGGCGAGCGTCTTGATATGTTATTAATACTATACATGAATGCAACTGTGCTCTTAATGTATATTTTTATCAAAAAACGTCCGTGTCAGCGGCTGGTTAATACTCTGTCGCCCATTTATGATGTCACCAGCGGTTGACTGTAGTTCTTTGCTAACTTAACACAGTTACTCCACAAGTCTTAAAAATGTTAACAGAAAGCACGTATCATTAGGTTTACCATTGTAAATGCATAGAAATGACAAATAAATGGGGTACGTGACGTGGATTTTTGGCTTTCTGAAACGGATGAATTGGATTTATTTTGTATGAGAAAGATGCATTTGGTTAGCGTATGTTTTCATTTAAGTCAGAGCTTTTTGAATGGACTGTAAGCGTTACCATAGGTTCTACAGCATTCTTAATTTTCCAACAAGCGTATTAACAGGTTAACCACTTTAAAGAGGAGCAACGGGCATATTTTTTAAAAACAAGTGAAGACGCACGGGCGTAACAATCCTACATTTGTTTTGAATGAAATGAAATGAATGAATGAACAAATGAATGGACTTGTGCCAGTAGGAGGAGATAACGCGCATTACGAAGCGAATGCCAAGCGATAGAGAAGGTCACTTTTCCATCACTCAACTAACTAACTAATTGACTAACTAACAATATAACTCACCACTCAGGGAGCAATTTGACACCAATTTTATTCAGCAGTCAGGAAAAAAGTGTGTCTATTGTAAAAATGCCCAAGTGGACATTTGTCTAGCTGTTTGTATTTATATCTGAGCATTAACATCCATATCAATACTCGGTATTCCTTTTTTCCTTTTCCCATTAACGTGTTTATTGCCTCCTAATGAATTATTACGAGCTCTTATTATTTAGACATATGCCGAAGATTCCAGTAGAATATTTTTTAGGAGTAGCAGCCTCTGAGTTTTGTCCCCGGCGGAGTCAAACAAGACTTTTTTAAAATCCCAATCACACATCCCGTAGTCGACTTTCTACGAGTTTGTGTCTATTCACATTTTAATTGCCTGAAATATTTCAAACGGCTCGCGTTAGACGAGCGCTCTCAGGCGGCGTCTCAACAGGAAGGCTGATGAGAGGCTATATCAGGGCTGTTAAACAGTTGAGGGGGGCCCGGGGGCTCGTGGGAGCCCAAAGAGACAAGAGCCTTTATTGGAAATGTAATTTTTGTTTATCCGGGATTGCCTCCCGGCTCGTTTGTTTTACAGACGCGCCGCTAATAGCAAGAACTGTGGAATCCTCCCAAGGATTGCTCTTCTGAGAGGCTGCGCTTTATTACAAATAGGAAGTGTTTCACTGCAGATTGGATGGGCGGAGCTATGTGACCCTCTGCTCCCCCCCACTCGCATTTCTCCAGTACTGAAGTCGCTCTATCCAAAAGGCTGCCTTTACCAATACACAGTATGAGGGATTACCTTATTTACTACTAGTGTATAAACAAGTGCAGGGTGTACACAACACAACACAACATGGCTGGGGCTTCCCCTGCTCCCCAAAAAACTGATCCCATTATTTCCCAGAGGGAAGAGGTGTTCCTTTGGTATCCGTCATAAAGTTCTGGGCAATTGGATATCAGTATAAGAAAGCCAGTTGCGACACATTGAATGGTTCCAGCTGCATTACCACTCCTATTTGCACTTTAATTACCATTTCCCACTTGCAACAAAGGAAGCTAAGCAGCTAAATAGTCAAGAGAGTTGTGGTTACCCACAGCCGACGGCCGTGTTGGATTTTTGGAATTGAATATGCTTATGAAAATAGCGCGTCAAAACATTACAAATACAGCAACCAAAATATCGCTGAATTTACTTTTGAATTACACAACGTGACCCATAATCTTGTAACAAACCTGTGTGAGCCAGGTCCCTCGTCCAATAAAAGATCCAATAAAAGTCCATCCAATAAATGATTAAACTGGGAGAAATGGGTGTGCAAAATACTTTTAATGTTGGACTAATCATTTCACATGTTATAGTTCAATTTATGGTGTGATTTCGAATATATGACATTTTTCTAGCAAACATTTTTCAATGCAAAGGCAAATTATTGACCATCACTAGTATAAAAAAGCCAGCGCTTAGTGCGGCATTTACAGTGCAAGCTCCCTGCACCATGACACAGCAGTGCAGGTACAGTGAGGGGGAACTAACTCTGTGGAGTAGAATATTATTTATAATATTATATATAATAACATCCAATATGAAACTAACTTCACCCAGGTACACTGCAGACATGTCTGCATTGCGGTGTTGCGTTTTCTTCTTCCGGGTGGCGGGAGTCGAATAAAAAAACAGCTACAAGGCGCATTACCACACCCACCATGTCGAAGTTTGGCCCAGAGTTACTAATGTTAGACGGCAACCGGATCGCCCGATCTTGTGGCAGAAGCGAATATTAGCCGATCTTCAAAATATAGCAGATTGGCAGCCGATCCCAATGCTGAAGATTGGATTGGACCATCCCTAGCTACTATGTGTGTATTTCATGTCTAGATTGCTCAAATAATGGTAAAAAATATATATTTAGAAAGTCATAAGTAGGTTTTCTACGAGGGATTACTGTAATCCGATATCTTTTTATTAATTTATTCATCTCACTTAAATATCGGTCGTTCGATATTATTGGACATCCGTTGTTATAAAAATGTTCCTTCCATTTCCTAATGATGTTGCCAAGGATATCAGTTTAGGATACCAGTTTCAGCAAACACAGGTGTTGTAAGGCTTGCAGGGAAGTATGACTTCCATCACACAAAAACAGTTTTAAACAAATTTGTCCATCAATGATAGACTCCAGTCGGAAAGAGGTCATGTGATCTTGTACACATACGCCTTGTTTATCTGCTAAGTGCTGGAATGATCTCATTGTGTGCTAGTGAATACATCTTAGCCCTTCAGTTCCAGGCTAATCGCTTTATCATCAGAGAACATTTCTCTAATAAGGTCACCACCCCTCTGACCTCCACCCCACTTAATGATCGGGCCGGGGTCCTGGCTAATAGTTGTCCCACCCTGCTCCTACTTGGAGGACCCATTATGGTGTGCCTGGAGAGGTGCGTGGAAGCCAGAGGAGGTAATTCGATTGGTGTAAAATTAGGGAGTCCACCGGTGAAGTATTATGGGAGAGTTCCTAGCAGGTCATTGCGGCTTCCTCCATATTTCTCAGCTTGATTAAAAATTGATCGGCGTCGGCAATGTGAATATATTATTGAGGCCATTATTCACCCCTGTGGTGTAATTGGATGGTACACACAGCTCTATTTTCTTTGGGGGCAATGCCATCATTCTTGTGTGTGTGTGTGTGTGTGTGCTCGGTCACGTAGGTGAGCTGAGACAATATGGACGCCTGATGGATGCATTCTGCAGTTTAGCCTCAGTCCCTCACCATCGCGGGCTATAAATGGATACATGGCATATAAACATATAATCACTTTCCTGGTTATCAGTCATGACCTATCCCATAAAAGTTTGAAATAAAGCCTGGGAAGACACTGTCAGATAAAACCAACACAGATTTGGATTTGTGCGTACGCTGCGGCTCAAATTCCCTTGGTTATCTAAGATTGGGATTTTGTGTCCTAAAAAGCACAAGAAGTGTGGAGAATGGCTGTGAATAAGTCTGATAGCGTCCAGGCTAGCATAGCCCTGGGCACAAGTAGATACTGCAACCAGCAAAAAAAAAAAATGGCTAATGCTATTTGCTATTCACCCAAGGCTTAGTGTGGTGCCACTGTCACGCCTTTTTAGTGTATTAAAACAGCATGGAGAAAGAGAGGGCTTGCACAACATGCTCTGCAAACACATCAGGGGCACTTGCACATCCTCATTTTTTGCTCTGTGCAAATTGCTCTCATTTGCAAGCTGCCAACATATTGTACAACACATTACACTTAACAACAATATCAGTATAATTCAAGGTTGCTCTTAGCCTTACTTTTTGTGATGGAAGGACTGGGAGACCAAATTATATTACTCCTGCTTCTTCTCTGGTCACCCTGGTTATAGTGGAGTGTGCGCGTGTGCCCCGTTTGCACAGACGTGGAAATTACTGGTGGGGATTAATAAGGACATTAAGCGGTAATGATGCTGCACCAGATGAAATATTTATTAAAGATCCCTCTGCTAGCAATTAGCATGTAATCGTTGCGCACAACGAATCGAGACGATTGTGCCGCAGTCACCTTCTTCTCACGGGGGCCGCACTTTCTTCCTTGTCTTACAACAAACAACCTTTTCTATCCATGACAGCTGCAGCTTTGGGATGTGTGTGCGTGTGTGTGTGTTGAGTTGCGCTGGTCCCCGTCGTCCAGCCTTAATTACAGTGAAGCTGCCTTAAGGTAATAAGTCAGGTAATAAGTTGGGCTCGGATGCAGACTTGAGGAGTTTATCGTCTCAGGAGACAGTGTGCAGTGGACTTTAGGCATGCCAAAAATAATACGTATGTAACACTGTTTTATTCCGGCGCGATGTCCAGGGAACTACATTTTTATTGGAATGCTCATACCCACCTTTGGGTCTTCTTACTTGCAGGGACACTAAAGTACAAGTTTCCACTTCGGAAACACTTCTAAAAGTTTATGATGTCTTGTCAAGGGAGAATACTACAGAAAATAATCTTGGATACATTTTAGAGTAGTCAGTGTACGGCTTGTATAGCAGTACCGTCTACTGAAAATGAGTCAACACAGCCATTATGGTGTAAACTCACAGTGAACATGTCCAAATTGTTTCCTTAATGTGAATATTTAGTGTGAGCTGCATGCGGCTCTTCATCCTTCTTGCTGTAGCTTCTTTAGGTCATGACAAATGAAGTTTTTTTTCATGGCTTTAAAAGTGAAACTTTAAGATTAAATGTTACATTTTTAAAAATAATTGCACCGCATTGACATTAAGGGGCTTGCATTTATCTGCAGGCGGCTTCTTGAGTGTGCAACCCCCACAGTAAGCTAACCATGAATACACACACACACACATGTGTATATATATAT
>QODF01000161.1:1660595-1766613 GCA_024372805.1 Oostethus manadensis
TATATATCTCGGATTCCTCCTGAATCCGAGATTCGACTATCCGGTGGATCTTCCTCTCCAGAACCCCTGAATAGACCTTACCGGGAAGGCTGAGGAGTGTGATCCCACGATAGTTAGAACACACCCTCCGGTCCCCCTTCTTGAAAAGCGGGACCACCACCCAGGTCTGCCAGTCCAGGGGCACCGACCCCAACGTCCACGCATTGCTGCAGAGTCGTGTCAACCGAGACACGCCCACAGCATCCAGGGCCTTAAGGAACTCCGGGTGGATCTCATCCACCCCCGGGCCCTTGCCACCAAGGAGCTTTTTGACCACCTCTGTGACCTCATCCCCAGAGATAGGCGAACCCGACTCAGAGTCCCCAGGCACTGCTTCCATGTTGGAAGGTGTGTCGGTGGGATCGAGGAGGTCTTCAAAGTATTCCCTCCACCGGTCCACAACATCTCGAGTCGAGTTCAGCAGCACACCGTCCCCACCATACACGGTGTTGACTGTGCACTGCTTCCCCCGCCGGAGACGGGGGATGATGGTCCAGAATCTCTTTGAAGTCATCCGGAAGTTGTTTTCCATGGCCTCTCCGAACTCCTCCCATGTCCGGGTTTTTGCCTCAGCGACCGCCAGAGCCGCAGACCGCTTGGCCTTCCGGTACCTGTCAGCTGCCTCCAGAGTCCCATGGGCCAAGATAGCCTGATAGGACTCTTTCTTTAGCTTGACGACATCCCTCACCACTGGTGTCCACCAACAGGTTCTGGGATTACCGCCACGACAGGCACCGACCACCTTACGACCACAGCTCCGATCGGCCGCATCAACAATGGAGTAACGAAACATCGGCCACTCGGATTCAATGTCCGCTGCCTCCCTCGGAACATTGTCAAAGCTCTCCCGTAGGTTGGAATTGAAACTCCTTCTGACAGGGGACTCTGCCAGGCGTCCCCAGCAGACCCTCACAATGCGTTTGGGTCTGCCAGGTCTGACCGGCATCTTCCCCCATCATCGGAACCAACTCACCACCGGGTGGTGACCAGTTGACAGCTCCGCCAATCTCCTCACTCGAGTGTCCAAAACATGTGGTCGCAAGTCCGACGACACAACCACAGGGTCAATCATTGAACTGCGGCTCAGGGCGTCCTGGTACCAAGTGCACATGTGGACACCCTTATGCTTGAACATGGTGTTCGTTATAGACAATCCGTGACGAGCACAGAAGTCCAAAAACAAGATACCGCTCGGGTTTAGATCAGGGGGGGCATTCCTCCCAATCACACCTCTCCAGGTCTCACTGTCATTGCCAACATGAGCGATGAAGTCACCCAGCAAAACAAGGTAATCCCGCGAGCGAGCATTCTCTAGTACTTCCTCTAAGGACTCCAAAAAGGATGGGTATTCTAAACTGCTGTTTGGCGCATAAGCACAATCAACAGTCAGGACCCGTCCCCCCACCCAAAGGCGTAGGGAAACTACCCTCTCGTTTACTGGGTTAAACTCCAACGTGCAGGCTTGGAGCCGGGGGGGCAACAAGAATTGCCAACCATGCTCGTCGCCTCTCATTGCCGGCAACACCAGAGTGGAATGAAGTCCAGCCCCTCTCAAGAGAACTGATTCCAGAGCCCTTGCTGTGCGTTGAGGTGAGTCCGACTATATCTAGGCGGAATTTCTCCGGCTAGATTCTCCGGTCAAATATATATATATATATGTAACATATAAAAAAAATAATAAAAAAAGGAATTCATCAATTTCCGTCACAAATGAGAGCCTACAGTCCTGTGTGCTGAGCAAAGTCATATCTTACTTCTCTGACATTGAAAAGATCAGCATCCAGCATCAGAAACACAAGTCACATTAAACAGATGAGAACATAAGAAAACAAGCTGCAATCTGTTTATTTATTTATTTTCTGTAATTATATTAAAGGGGGTTACGGTTTATTTGAATTTTACCCAAATTAATATGGGAAGGACTCAAAAAGGCTGTTTGTTGTGTTATTTTGTAGAATTAAAAAAAATAACACGTTTGCGGTGCCACACTATTTTCCTTTAGTATAAGGGTACCCTATACTTTTCATGTGTCCCTGACTTTTCATAGTAAAGGTTGCCGACCCTTGCTGTTGTACATGCAATTGACCAGAGCATCACAGGTTGTTACTGGAATCCTCTTCCACGTCTCCATAATGACATCACTGGTTCAGTTGTGGAGGAGACATGCTCCAGCTTCCTCAGCAAGGCCTTTGCCATCTTGGTGGTTTTTTGGGGCTCTTTATCATGTTGGAAACCTGATCATACTTTGTCACTCGCAATACATGCTGGAAATCACGTTTCTACTACTACTAACAAATGGTAGCTCCCCAGTCCTGGCAGCACTCATGCAGCCTCGGACAATGACACTACCACCACCATGTTTAACTGTAGGCAATGATCTTGCTAATCATTTGTGTTGCCAGCTATTTAGACGATAATGACTTGACAATAATTCAGTGAAAAGATGTACTGAAGTAAAAATGCTTGCAGCCATGCACCACAGTTACCTCTTTTGTGGTTGCTCAACATCAGTACCGCTATTGTTTTGACAACCTTGTTGTCTGAATGCCGTCTCAAGTAGTCACCTGAGAAGGGTAATGCAGAGGCGTGAAGGGGACCGTCGGTGGGACAATGGGGGCCGGTGATGTTGTTGTTGTGGTTACAGGAAAGGTCAGGAGGTTAGACGATCAGACGCATCCGCTTATTGGCTACATCAGGCAACCTCATCAGGGACATCGCTCAGGCGTGAGGCCCTGCTGTCGTCCATGTCGACGGGAGGGTTAGGGTGCGTTCTAAAGTAATAGCAGCTCACCTCACAAACCTGACAAAGGGGAACGATGGGGTGGGACGGATCAATTTGCAATATTGTGGTCCTCAGCAACAAAGAGAGGACATGAAAGCGAGCGCATTAAGTGATGCTATTGTATGAACTCTGCAATCAATGAACATCAGCGGCACAAGGAGCTCGGTGTGTGTGTGCGTGCGAGCTCAGGAGAACAATAGACGAGATTGTTTAAGTTCTCCACAAACTTTCTTCCCCTGCTATTGTTAATTAGATAGTTATCTTTAGCCCGCTGATAGACCAGATAAACCGTTAATTAAGCTTCTCATCTAATTAACTGTCTTGCTGTTAATAACGTCGGACACGTTGGTGTACCTTACGCAGTCGGCGCGGTGAAATAAGCCCGCACAGCCACACTTCACACAGGAAAAGTACCGGGGGTTCCTCAGAGTTTGGTCCTAAAGGGGCGACAGCTGAACGTTTTTGTAAAGTTTTATAGTAAAATAAGATGCAAACTTGCGTCTCATGAGGTTGTACAGGTCGTACCAAATAGAAGGAATGCATACTAGAATTGCCTCACGATGATGAAGACAATGTCCACACACACACACACACACACACAGTATCCCTACTGGGATGGAGCGTCTCATTTGCATGATGATGGCGGGCAGATTAACTACATTCCATTGCACACTAAAGAAGGTTCAGTCTTACACACACACAGGAACACACGGGATACCAATGGTGTACTTGTTTTTCCTTCTCTTCTGCAGAACAATGGATGGAAACATGGCATCTCAAACCTTTGCAAAGCCATCATACATGTTTTAATTCTTGACCTTGTGTAACGTCATTTTTGTTTACTTTGCAAAAGCACTGTGAGTCAAACACACCTTTTGGCCTCATCGCTCCCATGTTCCCATTACTGTACACAACACGACTATGGCACAGTAGGAAGTCTCTTGGCATGCTGGGATTCCACAGGGCTTGCTTGGTACATTGAAGATGATAGTGTGGGCACTCTTCCTCTGGGGGGAAAGCTGGCATTATGATCATATTAATTATAAACTAGGTTACTTAGAATTCCCATTACTCCAATCATTGTGGCAGCTTTCTCGTATTTTTTATACATTTCAACTTCAGCAGAGGTAGAAGTAGAAGTACCAGCCCAAACCCACCAGGGTCCTACAACACTTTCACATCCCACTCAGGGAATTTCAGAAAGGTTTTCATTTGTGCTTCTATTGTAGATTGACTCATAGATTACTTTTTTTCTAGTCTCAAGAGGGAAATTAGATACAGTATTTTTGATATATAATTAGATAGGATGAAAATTAGACACCATGAAGGCCATGGTGTTTAATTTCTGTCTGAATTGAAGTAGTTATTGATGTTATTTCTTCAAGTTCCCTGAGGAATTTACACAACGTCTTAATAAATCATCTTACATTGTAGCTTCACTATTTACCCTGAACTTTCTCCACCAAATGTTTCGGTAGCTACCTATTGTCCTGAACAGGACTGTTTGACGCAGTTTGGTACACAATGATAGTTTTAATGTTCGTTTTCTAATGTTGTCAAGGCGACCCCCCATTTTTGGAGACCCTGAGCGAAACGAATCACAGAAGTACGTTACCCATGGAATGAGCTACGAAGGGTGCAGTCTGTTGACTGCGGAAAGAATTGTCGTTTTTGTTGCGTTAATTTGTTGCGACTGAAACCAAGTTACTACCGGGTAGTACTTTTCGGTTTTGTTTTGCGTGGTTTACTGGCGTACCGAGCGCTGGCTTTTTTTAAGGTGGCGCTACAGTAAATGCTCTGCTGTTTGTTGATTGGTTGACTGTCAATTAATTTGCTGCGACTTTCTACAGAGTCTACGGTATCTGCAAGTACAGCTGCAGGGGTTCATTTCTCGAATTGATTGATTTGATTCGAAAGCTTTCGATAACTATTCTGATGGTTTGTTGGTTTGTTTAATGAGTGTAACTAATAAATATTAAATACAAATTCAGAGTGATTTTTAAATGCGTGGATATTGTTTCTGTACGTGGCTGAGATGTGGGGGCCTTGTTCTGTGGCTCAAACAAAAACGGCGACAAGTGGGAAAGAGAGGAAAGGGCCCAGAGCACCAACAGATGCCGACAATAGTTTGGGAACCTTCAGTTCCATTCCATTCCATTTTTCTCCGCTTATCAGGGTCTGGGTTTCAGTAGGGAAGTCCAGACCTTCTGGTCTCCGACCACCTCTTTCAGTTCCACCGGGAGGACCCCAAGGCGTTCCCAGGCCAGCTGTGACACAATATCTCTCCAGTGTGTCCTAGGTCTACCTCGGGGCTTTCTCCCGGCTGGGCATGCCCAGAACACCACACCAGGGAGGTGTCTGGGAGGCATCCGGACTAGGGACCATTTCAAACTCAAAAAACTCCATCTCAAAAAAGACAGACAACAGGTTACAATGTTTGCACTGTCAAATGTTTTTTTTTGTCAACTGTTTTACATTAAAGGGTGTTTGTTGGCTGTGATGTCACGCTATTTACAAAAGTGATGCTGCTGGTTCGTGTTTAACGATACCATACTGCCGCTGTGTGACCTTAACCACTTAGCGGAATGAAGGCCGACGTGCGTATGTTTTGCTACTAATTCAGTGACACAATCAGTTACCAGCATGATCAACGGTAAGGTCAATAATAAAATGCTAAGAATCAAAAGGCTATCTTCATTCAACCTGCTATTACTCTCTTCATGCCATGCAGTTCCTCTGGGTCCATTTAGTTTGGACGCCCAGCACGGCTTTGCCCATTAATAATCAAGGCGGTGTGATCATCCTCTACATTAAAAACTTCTACATTTAGATTTAGATCTCCCACCCCAACCGTTGGCGGCCTCAGGTAAAGAGCCTGGGCTCTGAAAAATTTAACAGTCTGTAGAACCTTCCACTTCTCCACAAATTAAAAAGTAATTCATGTCTCTACTTTAAATGTCCAGCGCTGACCTCGCTCCATCCACAGCGGAGATGTAAATGCACCGGTGCCCGGTGTTTCAACGTGAGGTCCTCAAACTAGCCGACTCCACACCTTGCCTAGGAAAAAAACACATTCCTCATTGCATTAAGGCAATTAGACCATCTTTGCCCTAAATAATAAACTCCCAACCTTGCAGTCTGTTTCCAATATTTCATCTTTTATTCAGATTCAGGGAGTGCTTCTACAGTATAGTGAACACACTCTCTCTCCCCCAGAAGGCCACTGTAATGCAGCTATTTTTCTTGGGAGGCTTTTAGGTGGTGGGGTGCAGGCTAGTTAGGTAAAAGCCATTGGTACTCCTCTCTGCCCATTCCCTAGGCTGAATAATGAATCTCTTACCTGCGTCCTGCATGCGCAAATGTTGCTTGAGCGTGGCCAAATGGGAGAGGCAGTTAATAATAAAGGTCAGAATGAAAGCATGAGGAACAGTGAGACACCCAGAAGTAAAGTTGAATTATAATCAAAAGGGAGATTTTCAGAACAGTGAAGAATGCAAAGGAAAAAAACACAGCAAGAGTACGCACCTCTTATGTTTGTGTAACATTTGAAGAATAAGTGCACCATGCTAGCCCTTTATTATACACACGGACATTTATAAAGTAACATTTTAACATCTGTAATGGACATACAAATGTCAAAATAAGTTCTCCATTCTTGATAGTAAAACGTGAAAGCAATAAAACAGTCTATCTTACCTTTGATGATGAAGGCATCACAGAATTACGGCCTTACGTATTTCATTGTTACACATTCTTACTTGTCACACAAGTGTAAAAAGTACACCAAAAAAATAAAAAAAGGCCATGATAACGTTGATAACTTTGATTTAGAGGTTCTAGTGTGCTACCAGGATTTGTGAATTTTGCACAAACAAAATCCAGATGTAAATGAAAACTACACAGTGCATGAAGGTAACAGTAGAAGCAAACCAGAGGTCAAATAAACCACATATATTTTGTCGTGGGGACAACCATCTAATATGCAGGCGGTTGGGAAGAGGGCTTGGCGGCAATTAGCACCGGTGGGTGCCCCGTTAAATTGAATTTAACGACAACACAGCAATCTTAGCCAGGGCGAACTAATCCGGGGCTCTGGAGCATTATGCTTAATGGGCTCGAAAGAAAATGATGGCCTTTTCAAAAGCAAAACCAATTAACGCAGAGTGGAGATGTTGGGTGCTGAGCTTTCCAAATCTCGCCAGAACGCACGCCTCGTGTTATATAACTGGATTTCTGTTCTTTTTGAATAATGAAGGAACTATGCGAGTGTGACATAATAAAGCTATCCTGACGGAGGGACCAATGAAAGACCAGCGGCCATGTGGTTCATAGAACTGTGGCAGTCAGTACTATCATCAGGACTGTTATCGGCCCGTCTGTCATTGCATTACATGCACAATATAAGAGCAAAAGTAGTGAGATACACCACTTAATCAATCAATGTATCTATCAAAGGTTGGACTACACCCATTAGTTCCTTATGAATCTTAATGATGCAACTTCCCAAGACATTATGTTTTGTTTTTGACTTCCGGTAGGTCAGCTGTGTCATACGTTTTTCCACCAAAAGACAGTAAACACTGTTAAACACAGACTAAATAAGTCACTCTCGATGCACTACACTGCTGATTAGGATGTCATACAACTTCATATCAAAAAATCCAAACTACGTCTTGTAGTTTCAAACGGAGGGGGACAGAAGGAGAGAGTAAGACGCCAAAAACGTATCACTTCCACACGGAATGGGATGAGAACTTATTTTGAGTGTGTCATGTCGGACATGCCATAGCTGACTCTAATACAATGTCATGTCTCATCAATGTAACATTTACTGATGCCTGGTGGCCAGAATATTACATATAACTTGTCTTTCAATATTCTTTGATTGACAATACTACATAGTCAACCACAAAAAAGTAATTTACTAATCAATTAATTAAAAAAAACGCAATGAAGTAAGGGAGAGATGTTAGAACTGGGATGTAGCGAAGGGACGATTACATGCATTTAAAGGCAAAGCTTTGTTTTATTATTAGTTACTAATACCAACATTTCAGCTTCTTCTCATCACATTTTGTCTTTTTGCTCTATTTTTCCCACTGTTGCTTTTTATGGTTTCATTTTATTTATACTGTACAGTGTGCTGTGAGCCAATAAAAAACAAGCTGCAGACTCTTGGGCTGCACTTTGCACACCCCAGATGTAAAATGAATGCAATTTCAGAGCAGCCCAACTATTCCGGATTCTGCGTGAGTCTTCAATGAAATTGCTCTTGTTTCTAGACATTCCGACTGAAGTTAAAAATCTCTCGGATAGTGATGACAAAAGCCAGAGGTGAGATGAAGGGCATCCAGAGCTTTTTCAGCTTTTAATGAATTACAAACACTAATTGTTGCCAGCTGTGCAATTAAGTATGAAAATGTGAGATAAAGTCAATCTATCTCATTCAACCTCTACTGCTATTCCTAACAGACTTCCAGTAT
Source organism: Oostethus manadensis (assembly GCA_024372805.1). Classification (NCBI taxonomy): domain Eukaryota; kingdom Metazoa; phylum Chordata; class Actinopteri; order Syngnathiformes; family Syngnathidae; genus Oostethus; species Oostethus manadensis. Next base: position 1,668,900 of record QODF01000161.1, read on the forward strand.
CCAAATTGTGAAACCCCTGAAGTAGTTTTTCTAAGTCCTTCTCCTCAACTCAACACATCTTGAAGTCAACTCATGAATAGTAATGACACTCAACAGTACCTTTTTCAAGTGGGCTGTCACCCCATCAACTTTGTGATCGCACAAGAACTTGGCCAGAGTCCTAAGGTCCCCTCACCCACATGGCGTGCCGGCAAACTGGGATTAGTAACACTTTGCAGATTCTCACTGAAGTGTTATTCATAGTTTGGCATGGCGGATAAACAGTAGCACAACACACAGTCTGGTATTGCTGTGCTTGAGACTCTCATGTTAATCTGTAAGTCTGGATTGTGAATTTCTCTGCACCCGAGGGCCCCGTCCGCGGCCATATATAATCGTAATTAAAGGCCGGTGTAATGACGCAGGGTCTCAGCAGCATGATTTCTGTCTGATCGCCATGCTGCTTCATTAAGACCACTCAAGCTAACGAGCTGTGGCTGTAATAAAGTCCTCCCCCCGGTCTGCCGCTGTGATGAAGGGGCTACCCGGGACATGGCACAGCCAAGGCTCCAAATGAAATTAGTAGTGAAACAGTTTTTGGTGGACCGTGGGACAGCTGGTGGCTTGTCGATGGGGTCAAGGTGCTTTTTTGTGCATGAATTCCCTGCATATGCCAATCAAAACCACCACAGAAAAGTCAGATGGCGTCTTATATTTCATTTTTATAGGAACTGATCAAATGTATATATCATACAATATCAGCTCGATGTACAAATACCGACTGACCCATAAATTGCATTGATGAACATTGCCCTGTGATAGATTATTGATTATTAAGAGTCTTTGGGACTAGTAATTAATGCCACTGCATATTCCCTGAGTGTAAAAGTTGGAAATCCCATCTGTAAGTTTAACTTTAGTAATAATAGAAACGGTTTAGTAATAATAGCATACTTCACCTTCACGTGTTGGTCGACAATGTGTCATCGTTTTCTTTCACCTAGTTCTGGGTCTACCCCAGGGTCAGTACCCAGACCTGCCCCTCTACTCTATATGAAAGAAACAAGTGACTACAGTATGTTTCAGATGCCACAGAGTCGGCCAGTTTGCTGTGTTTCATAGTTTAGTACTCTGAGCCCTTCCTTTGTCAGAGAACATATAAGGTTGAGTACCTGCCCTATTACCCAAAAAAGATACTTTGGGGCCTACTTTGGATTTTCTTCTCAACCCAGATTGTCTGCTCCTACTCTAGAAAGTAAATTAAAGCAGCTGCACTGCTCGAAGTACTACCACACCCACACCATGAAAACCACTGTTCTGGATGGTATTGTTTGTTTCTTGGGCGAGGGGCATAATGCCGTAGTGTTTCCAAACAAACAAAAATATCCTCACCAAATTCTGATCTCCTCTTCCTTGGAAAACTTTTATGGGTAATCTGTTATTTTTTCTATTGGTAACAAACACACGAGTAAATCAACCAGCAGTAAAATCGCTGTATTTACACTTTATCTATTTTATATGTGAGTATTGTGTGTGTGTACCTTACTTTTTGTTTTGAATTTATTGCAAAAGGTCCAATAAAAAACTGAAACGTACGGAAACCAAAGCAATTTTTCCTCATAAGGAATCATGTAAATCCAATGAATCCGATCCAGACCCTCAAACAAAATTGAACAAAAATTCCTTTTATATAGATTCCTTTTGTTTTTAAAAGTAAAAAAGCAATGCAAAATAATCTTAAATAGTGAATGCAATGGATAAATGAACATTTGACATCACTTTTACTTTTATTGAAGAAGAAGTTTTTGGCTTTATATTTTGTCTTTGTTCCCTACTACATTTGAAACCCTTTCCTAAGTTTAGAATACATACTTTGGCGGCTAACTACTTAGCTAACACTCAGGTGGGATCTTCTTGTCATGCCAGGAATGGTGGAAGCCATCTGTCAAAGTTACATTTTTTTGTCATTAGAGAATAAACTTTCTCCCACCTCTAGGTGCGCCATGTCTGCTGCTCTCATGCAAAATCCGAACGGGGATTTTTGTGGTGTGGAAAGAAACGAGGCCTTTGAGACCTTTCTCTCGCAGATACCGTCTGATGGGTATTGGGCTGCACTCGGCACCAGTAACAAACTTCATTTGAGCAGAGGATCATCCGGTGTCTTGACGGACAGTCATTTGGCTCCTCGGGTTCAGGGCTGGTGACGTTTTTTGTGGGTCCACCGCTTGACATAACCATAACCCTCATGGTTTTTGAGGAAGTTTAAAACTGTCTTACTGCATCCAATCTCAGCAGCATATGATATTTGATGTACACGGTCTGTTTTGAGCGACACCAGTGTGTCATTTCTCTTCCAACTGCTTCATTGCAATGCTTGGCTGTGATTAGTCACACGACGCGACATTAACCTGTAAATTAAAATTCTTCCATGCAATTTGATGGGTGATTTAATTCTGGCATTGTACCCCCTTCCCCCACACCACCCTCCCTCGGCCCATCTCTCCGTGTCCCCCATCTTTCAGACGTCTACCCCCACGCTCCTCTCGTCTGCCTCTCCTTCTGCACTCGCCGTGGGCTAATCCCATTATGAATTCTTTATATAGCCTTTTCCCTTAATGATCAGCGGGGCCTGCTCCAATCCTGATTACTATTGTACACTTAGCACTACATAAAGCAGGGGATTAATATGCCCCTCCAGGACGGTTGCTATGGATCCACTCGTTGCCTTGCGAGAGATGTTGCCGCTGCTTCAATTGCCCATAAATTGCTCTCCCCAGTGGCTTCCCACGTAGCAGACAGAGCGTACAAGAATAGGGGTGAATTTCTCTCTCTCGTGGTCTATCGCCGTCTCTCTGGAACGAGACGAAAGTGATCCGCTCTATAATTCATGACCCAGCACTTTCTCTTTTCTTCTCTCAAATTTTTCCCCTCAGTGGCGGAGACACTATAGAAACCCTGGCTTTCTAATCCCCCCTCCCCCCCGATGTGAAAAGGTGCTTTAATGGTGGGGGGGCCTGGTAGGGAAACACAACTTGTTAAAGACTTGATGACACGTCGCATTTGGACAAAAGCTGTGTGATGTCACAGAGGTTGGAGGGTGTTAATGGGCTTCAACTGAGGGCTGAAGTCCACTTAGGATCGACTTTAGACTGTATTCTAATAGGGGATCAAGACTTTTTTATGTCAGGAATTAAACTTGTAAACTTGCATTTGAGTAAAAAAAAAAAAGTCCAGTTTCAGACTGCGAATCTGTTACAAACCAGAGTACAACCCCAGTCATCTAGATCGCAAAGTGATTGGCCATTGTCCCCCATTGGTTGCACTACTTTCTATCCCAAATCCGGTCAGCCACAACAAACCTTTGTACAGTTTAAAGTAGAATTAGCACTGGATTTCACAAAATTCAGAGCTTTTTCTTCTTGGCTGTGCTTTTTTCAAGACAATTTCAAACCTGGTTTTGAGATGATTGGTTCCAGAGGCAGCACGTTTTTGGTTGTATGACTTTGAGATGATTTTTTTGTCAGATATTTTCTGGGGCACAACAATGATTTTGTGCTGTTATTGTGGAGTTTTTTAACCTTGACTGTGTGTTTTGTAAAACCTGATACTGATACTGACTCTCGGCATCCTTTGGCAGTTCTTCATTCAGTTCTGCAGTTCTTCATTAATCGCCCGAAGATTGGAGGAATTTCTGTCAGAAAAGTGGTTGTGGTTGTTGACAGTGATCTTGCAAAGTTTCCACTAGAGTTCCCAAACTGTCTCTTTCCCCCCTTACTGTTTCCATTTCATGCCAAATCGTAACACGAGTTGTTGGACTTTCAGGGAGCAATTTGCAGCGCCTGACAGGTCAAATGGTTTGCTCGGCCACACCAATGTTCTTGCATTTAGATTTTCAAAACACTCCTCATTTCAAGCAGGTTTTGACAAGATTTCATCCTCCCAATCCCTCGGTGCACCTGTACAATCTGGATAAATGGCCACTAATACCGTGTCATCAAGAGGGTGTCGTTGCGTGTCTGTGTGCCTTTTTGTGTTTCCGCACACATCCAAACAACAATCTTGATTTGTTTGACAGTTTAAGATGTACATTACTGCCATCTACCAGTCTCCAGGGGAACAGCACTGTCCCAAACGGCATGAACCTTTCCGTTCACAGTCTTCACTTCAATCAATACTCTTATGTGGAGTCAATGTGAGTTGCAACACTTGCATCCAGCTTCAGACGGCATTACATGCATGGACTATTTTAAAAGTCAGGAAACAGGAGGTACAGCTCTGAATATATGCTGAGAGGCAGGAGACTCTCTCAGCCTTTATGGAGTCCTGTCGCCTCCTGTCATCATGGAGGAAGATTTCTAGTTTTCATTTGGCACCAGTGTGCTGTATCCTCTTTCTTTTGTCCCTTAATGTGGGAGACAAGTCAAAGAGAGAGTAGTTTGAGGCCAGGCTTTGTGAGCCCCGGACAGAATGGGAGACTGAGAAAATGTCAAGAAAGCAATAATTTTTTTTTTATTACTATTTTTCCCATGGTGAAGTTGCTAACAATTGACCAAGACTGAACTGCACTGTATGGCTCTTTTATTATTTTGTAAAGAATAAATATAAATAAGTCATCATGAGGATTATTTACAGTATGTATAGGCAGAATTTGTGATACAGCTGTTGAGTCTTATTAGATCCTTTGTGTATATCAGTGGGTCCCAAACTTTTTTTCCAGCCCCCCTCTCGACACCCACCCTTTGGAGATAAAATTATTTTGTGGTAGCCCCGTGCCCCCCTGTCATAACGCCCCCCACCTAGTTTGAATACCACTGGTGTATTTGTGTTTGGTGAGTGTGAGCATGTTCTCACTAAATCTTAGTGGGATTTTGTACCAAAAAATGCAATACACGATTCAAATATATCTGCTTGGTGTGGTTCATCTTGTCTTTCTCTTACTTGGCAGCTTAAAATAAAAGCTTGCAAAGCGGAGGGTGATGTCACTGCGGTTACATACACGTGTCCATGTAGCATACAGGCTGTGTTTATGTTCCTATTATGTTGTATGAGTCAGAAAGCGAAAGTTGTGTTTTTCTTTATACTTGCAGCAGATGCCTTGCAGCATCTCTATTCCTCATAACTTGACATTGTTAAGCCTCATTGCCCTCCGAGGGACAGCGTGCGAGGCAGCTACACGTGTGGTTATGCGGCGTAACATCCCATAATAGACACACACAGCAAAAACCACACGCACAACGGCGAGCTCACACTCGGGCGTTCACGCCAGGCACACCACCTGCCCTGGCCTCCGCCGCCTTATCCCCCAGCCAAGGAAGCTCATGCATGGGCACACTGGGCAGGAGCCCAGCCTTTCACATCCAGGGCCAGGGCCAGGAGACCGCAGCCAACAGCTGGCCGAATGCAGAGGAAGCCTGGAGGCTTCCACAGTAGATGAATCACCACGGATTAATATTTAACTCCAGACTCCTGCTTCCCTCCAGCATTTCTCCATCCTCCGCCTCGTTTCTCACCTTCTCTCTCTGCCCGCCACTTCATAGCCCAATCCTGCAAGGAAGTTGGCTCAACAGACCTCCACTGTAAATATGTTGTGGGGTTGTCAGAGCGTAACCTTTAATTAAAGTTTTCGTTTTCTTAGTTTTGATCTTGTTTATTTTCCACCAATTTTAAATGAGCCTCAGAGGTGCCGCAATAGTGTATTGTGTAAGTGTTGCCCAAAGTCCAGTCTTGATGATGGAGAGAGTTTACAAGTGTTTTTACTCAGCCTTACTGGGAAAACACCATTTTGTGTGTCTGTAGCTTTGATGGGGTTTGTTTATCCACACTTGTCTCTGACAGAGTTTGTCTCCAAGAAGCGCTATTGTGTAATTCATCCACTTTGTACACACACACACACACTAACTTTGCACTCTACTGTAATAGAGTGGGAGAGGAGGACATAAACACTAGCAACATTAGCATAGCTACGTGTGCAACAGTGCGAAAATTAGACAATGAATCTCCTTTTAACAGCAACATCATGCTCGGCCAGTCTGTTCGCTGAAGAAGAAAATAAACGTGTAAACTTACAGCTCTGTTCAAGATGTGTAGTGAAGCCTGCTCTGTTTAATATAGTGGCCACATAAACGGGGCGGGCTCACCTGGTTAAGTGCGGGGGTCAGAGGTGGTATAAGCTCCACGAGAAAAGAAAAAGTGAGGGGGATGATAGATTTCTGTCACATTTGGTGCTCCTAAACAGGCAGACATATTGCTGTTAGAACATCATTAGATCGTTAGAGCCAGTTTTGCACAGTAGGCGACCTTAAAAAATGATCTATGGAAAAGTTGGGACTAAGGAGGGAGATTGGTTGAAAAGAATGGTAGCATGGATCTTGACTGTTGCAATAGCGAGAAAATTGATTGACATTCAGCCTCCCCGTCATGACAGTGGTAGAGCAGCTACTGTTGCATTGCATAGTTTAGTTATTGTTGAGCATTGTAGTAGCCTGGGAAGCAAAATAAGTCTTTGGCATGAATCAGATGCAGTTCATTATAGCAGGTACTAAAGCTTTAGGGCCGGTTTATAAGCCCGGTAGTTGCGAAAACCCGAGCCAGGCCCGTATAGCATTCCCAGATGGGATCGGTTATGATAACCCTTCTGATTTTGCAATATAAGGAAAAAACAAAATCTTCTTTTTCCTCCCTCTTTCTTCTCTGCTCTTTCCATTTGTGCATCCTTCCCCCTCCTCACTTTTATTTTGCATTTTTATCTCTTCCTCTGCTTTCTTCTCGCCCCCTGGTCTCTCATTGTGAGCATATATGTTTGTGAAGATCTATGGTCCCCCTGTGGTCGCCTCTCATTCACATGCATGTTCTGTGAGCCTGTACATAAATCCACCTCTTTATGGCTGCACATAAAAGCCAAAAGGAGGGAAAAGGAGGACAGGATTCTTGTGTTCCTTAAAATAATGGGATGTTCTGATCTCACTTGTAACGGATTAACCTCTGAGGAGCCCTTCTTATGTTTGGCCTTTTTGGTTTCTCTTTTGCACCGTAGACACAAAGACAATTTTGTCTGCTCTTATCTGGGTCATGTTGATGATGAATTGAATATCTTTTTTTTGGTGTCTTTTTTTAATGTCCTATACGCTTTTTGTGGCCCCCCTTGTCTCGTCCGTGGCACGTCGCTGAATATGTAACCAAACAACGGGCCAGGGAAATTGTGGGAATTCGTGGGAATCGCCATGGGGATGGGGGCACTCGCGGGACCACTTCCTGTCTGCCTGATTCAGGGACACTGAGGGGTGCTGGAGCGTCCCCCTGTGCTGTCCCGGACGAGGCCTCAGCAGAAAATTTAGCTCTTTGTACGGGATGACCTCTGAACACAATCACAGAGGCCGCAGATTGTCTTTCAAAGGGGTCCAAAATATGAATATGCATATTAATAAGAGAGACATAGCCCCCCACCTTTCTTGCTATTCATCTGTTTAGAACGTCTCCTCTGTCTCGTTTTCGGTTCCAAACATGGCGCTCGGCAAATGAAAGGTTGTCGTGTCACACCCCTGAAGGTTTTTACAATGCCAGAAAAGGGAGGGAAAAAAAATCCTAATTACATGCTTTGCCTGTGCTTCTGTGATTATTACGCTATGATTATTATTTCTCCAGACTCAGCACCATAACACAAGGTGAGTCTCAGTGGACTTCGGCACAGACAAAAGTACTTAACCGCTCAGTTGTAGAGTTCAGCGTCGTATTATCGGCTCCAAACCAACAAAAACTGTGTAGTTAAAAGAGAAAGCCTGCTGGTAAAACATGTTTTTTTAGGGAAAAGACAAAAAAGGCTAACCAGCAATGTGAAAGTCTAAGGACATTAGCTCATCTGTCTTGTTAGGTTTCTCGTGGCCCGTGAGCTGTCTTGGTAAATTATGAAGTTCTCCTTGGACTGAGATGTCCGCAACAAACAAACTGTAAGGTGATGGTGGTGGATTTTTGACATGATTAATAAAGTTACATTAAGGGACATTATTCAACAGGTCCTTAAAGGTGTAGGAGGAAGCATAGCGCATTTAAGCTTATTTTCTCCAGGTATTTGTAGGCGCTGACAATCTGTTCACGTCCTGTCCTTAACTTGCACATGTTACTATTTTCTGATAGGGACAGAGAGAATAAACAATTATTAGAAAAAATAAACACTGACAGGATCAATGTGTAACACAGGGGTGTCTACAATTTATCCACTGAGGATGGCAAAAATCTAAGGATATTGATATTGTGATATATGTTTTTATAGAAAAGTAACACAACTTTACATGTATTCAAAGTGCTTTATGTTGCTGCAAGATTTGTGTTGTGAATTATTAGTGTTTAATTTCATTTCTTACAGCATGCCACAGGCCAATAATAAATAAGCCAAGAGCCGCAAATGATCCCTGAGTCACACTTTGGACATGTAACAAATAAATTAACACATCATTTACACCGATACAATACTTTAGGAGGTTAGATAGTAAATGAATGGATTGATATCCATCCATCCATTTTCCCCTGCTTATCCATTGTCGGATCGCGGGGGCAGCAACCTAAGCAGAGAAGCCCAGACTTCCCACTCCCCGGCCACTTCGTCTAGCGTTTCCCAGCGGATGCCAAGGCGTTCCCAGGTCAACCGAGAGACATAGTCTCTCCAACGTGTCCTGGGTCTTTCCCGAGGCCTCCTACCGGTTGGACGTGCCTTGAACACCTCCGCAGGGAGGCGTCCGGGAGGCATCCTAACCAGATGCCCAAGCCACCTCATCTGGCTCCTCTCAATGCGGAGGAGCAGTGGTTCTACTCCGAGTCTCTCCCGGATGACAGTGCTTCTCACCCGATCTCTAAAGGAGAGCACAGCCACCCTGCGGAGAAAACTCATTTCGGCCACTTGTACCCGCGATCTTGTCCTTTTGGTTACTACCCAAAGCTCATGACCATAGGTTAGGGTAGAAACGTAGATCAACCGGTAAATTGAGAGCCTGTCCTTTCGTCTCAGCTCTCTCTTCACCACGACAGATCGGTGCAGAGTCCGCATCACTGCAGACGCCGCACCAATCCGCCTGTCTATATCGTGTTCCATTATTCCCTCACTCGTGAACAAGACCCCGAGGTACCGAAAATTCTCCACTTGAGGCAGGACCTCATCCCCGACCTGGAGATGGCACTCCACCCTTTCCCGGGTGAGAACCATGGACTCGGACTTGGAGGTGCTGATTCTCATCCCAGCCGCTTCACAGTGTCACAGTGACTGCCAGAGCTGCAGACCGCTTAGCCTGCTGGTACCTATCAGCTGCCTCCAGAGTCCCATGGGCCAAAACGGCCTGATAGGACTCTTTCTTCATCTTGACGGCATCTCACTCACCACTGGTGTCCACCAACGGGTTCTGGGATTACTGGCACGACAGGCACCGACCAACTTAAGGCCACAGTTCCGATCAGCTGCATCGACAATGTAGGCACGAAACATCGCCCACTCGGATTTAATGTCCGCTGCCTCCCTCGGAACATGGTCAAAACTCTCCCGGAGGTGGGGGTTAAAACTCCTTCTGACAGGGGACTCTGCCAGACGTTCCCAGCAGACACTCACAATGCCATGCCGACCGGGCCCCATGAATGCAGGCCCGGCCACCAGACGCTCGCCATCGTGCCCCACCTCCAGGGCTTTCTCCAGAGGGGGGCCCTGGTGACCCGCGTCGGGGCGAGGGAAAACGAAGTCCATTTTTCTTGTGCATCATTGGGATCTATTGACCCACTCTTTGTTTGGTCCCTCCCCTAGGACCTGTTTGTGACGGGTGTTCTACCAAGGGTATTACACCCCCCGACAACTTAACTCCTAGCATCATTCTAACACATGTTGAAATGCTACGGTTTTGTTGTTTTCCAGGCATACTGATATTTTAAAGTACATTTCCCACTGATGGTTTATTTCTCCTCTCAAATGCTGAAATACATTTATTTCCATTGATTTTCTATGTCGCTTATCCTCAGTAGGATCTCAGGGGTATGCTGGAGCCTATCCCAGCTGACTTTGGGCAAGAGGTGGGGTACACCCTGGACTGGTTGCCAGCCAATCGCAGGACACATATAGACAAACAACCATCCACACTCACATTCATGCCTATGGTAGGATTAAAGTATTCCATTAACCGATCATTTTGGAATGTGGGAGGAAACCGGAGTAGTTGTAGACAACATGCAAACTTCCCAAAACGGAGATGTGAACCCAGAACTTCTGGGTTCCAGATCTCCTGACTGTGTGGCCAACATGCTCACCACTAGGTTACATGTTGAAATAAATGTACATGTTCGTTTGTCAGTAAAATAAGTACCCAAAGTGTAAATACCCTTGTCCATTGGGAAATGTATTGCTTATTGTTAATCATAAATAGAAAAACAAAAGCAATCCAAATAGTTGCAGGGTGTATCCTGCATCTTGCCCAAAGTCAGCTGGGATAGGCTCCAGCATACCCGCAACTCTAATGATGATAAGCGGCATAGAAAAGGCCACTTATCCTGCATGTGCCTACTTACTGTATCTTGAAGGAGAAAACCACAACCTTTAAGGAACATGACTCACAAAAGCACTTTGAAGAGCCTCACACTGTAATTAGACACTAAGTCAAAGCAAACAAGCCACATGTGAATCATCAGCTTCTAAAAATACATATGACTTTATTTGCACCACAAGTTAGCAAACAGGTTGTACGTTTTGTCTTAATACTGTTAATATTGCTTGGAGCTGGTAGGGATGTGTGTGCCGTCATTTATTTACATATTCAAAGTATCATCTTTCATCCTGTCAGTACACGCTGTGTAAAAATACTCGCCGCTGTGGTTTGGGCCGTCTCCGGGTATGCAGAGGGAAAAGGAACTATTGCGTTTATTTGGAAGAGAGCAGCCATAACGTCTCTAGCCACAGGGCTTCCACTGCTTTCTTTCTTTTTAGGGATTCAGACACTCCCCAACTAGCGCGCAGTTTTGACATTTTCTTTAATTTGCAAGAAGGAATGCATGAGTCCTAGGAGGTGTGTATTTATGAAGGCGATTGTTTGGACTTTCAACTCTACAGACTAGCATTCTAATCATGTTTGGCATCGCTTTTAACCGCGCTGAGGTTATGCTTAGATCGCTGTCTTTTTGTGTGAGTGGGATTAAACAAAAACTGGCATTGGCAACGAACAATCTCCGAGAAAATCTGGATAAATGTTTTTGTTTCTTTAAATTGACATTCGTCAGTGAAGAGTGTGCTTTTACCACATTTTCCTTAATTTCTCATCGATAGATTGCAGTCAACTTGGTGGATATTGTTTAAGGTGTACTCATCCAACTGTGAAGAGGTAAAAAAAATATATATTAAAATAGAAAACGTTATAAATGATTATAGTATTTACTATAAACTAGTATATCTGTTCTTAAATACAACAAAAATATTATACTGCTTATGTATAGTTCGAAAATGAATGTCCACATATTATTGTAAACAGTTTTATTATGTATTATCTATGTTCCTTTAGATTTTAATTGGGGCTCTCTGATAATTCAAATTGTTAATTAATTAATCTGAATTACTCGCCGTTTCCAAGTATGTCTGACATTTTTTACTGTATTTGATGAACAGAACGATAAATGACAGCACACAGATATTCATATACCGTATTCGTTTGAATAAACAGCTCCAAATGAACTAAAACTTTTTAATCAAGCTGAAAAATAACACACGTCTGAAAATCTAATTGCTCTCTTTACAATGACGGGTTGCGTTCAAAGACACCACATAACTAAGGTGATTTCACGTTTTGAGTGTATTTTCTGGGATTTTTGCCCACATTTATATGCACATATGAATACCCACCTATTGTTTTTCTTTGTCTTTTGGTTTTTTTAGACTACACATACTGTGCACGCATAATTTAGTCGTACAGAGTTTGGTGTGTCAGTGGGTGCACCTCACAATAGTGTAGTGAGAATGAAGACGCGTTGTTCTACAGGTATATGGAAGGAGAGACATGTTTGCGAGGTGGAGATACATATAATCAGAATAGGTATATATCCATATATATGTGTGTATTGACACACACACACACACACATATATATATATATTTTCAGTTCAGAAAAAAAGTTATAAAAGAGCATCTGACTGTGTGACTGTAGGGAGTCTACACTGTCATAACAGAAAGGTGTGGCGGGCTATGATGCGCATTATTTATATTTTGAGTTGGAAAAAAAAATAAAATAATGACAAAAATAATAGTACAATATCATCACCTTTGTTGCAACAGAGCATTTTTAACACCATGCGTGTTGTATGGATCATAAATTTAAAATTGATATCTATACAAGGAGGTAGGTAGGCCTGAGATTATGCTGATCCAAGTGAAGAGTCTACTAAGTTTCACTTTGGTTGCATCCCAACAGCCGTTCTTCTACCCCCTAACATTTAGAGATGAGACTGCCTATTCCTTCTTTCCTCCATCCTGTGTCATCCTCCGTTGTTCTTTGAAGTGTGATCCCTTTTATCATCATCTTACTGTCTTTCTGTATTTCTTTTAAAGCTGTATCTTTTTTTACTGTACTGATGCTGAGTGTGAACCATGCTGCATTTTGCTCCAAGCACATAACTAGGCCAAGACTACTGATCCAGCTTGTTTCCAGTGAAGCGTGTGCATGCAGGTGTGTGTGTGTGTGTGTGCGTGTGTGTGTGTGTGTGTGCGCTTGCAGGTGTGTGTTGAGGCCCGGAGAGACCGGGCATCCAGTCTGGCCAGCCAGCAGTGAGAGAAGCATTGGGCATATGGAGGCTCGCTTTTGGGCCAGCAGGTATGTTTCAGCGTCTGCTCTCTCCTTCTTTTGTTTCATATTTTCATGCCGCAGCCTGACATCACTGTCTTTTCTTCTGAGAAATGATAAATACCCACATTGTTTTAGGTGAGTGCTTCACATTGTGTCCACAGAAGTCTGCAGGAGGTCATCAAACATGCATTAAAAGATAATATTAGAGGTTATTCTTTACCGTAATTGTGGAAACTTCACCGTCAGTCCATATCACCATTGTTGGTATTGGTAATACTGGTAAGTACAGTCGTGTTCAAAATAATAGCAGTGCAATGTGACTAACCAGAAGATTAGTATATTTGTATTGCTACATGGCAAACGAGCTACCAGTAAGAGCAGTAGATTCTCAGGAAACAAACAAGACCCACCATCCATTATATGTTACTAACTGGGCAATTAGTTGAACTGGCGACCAGTCCAGGGTGTACCCCGCCTTCCGCCAAAAGTCAGCTGGGATAGGCTCCAGCATACCCGCGGCCCTAATGAGGATAAGCGGTATAGAAAATGGATGGATGGAGGGTGTACAAAAAAAAACAATGTCTGCCATTGAATTTACAAACTCAAAACTATTTCCGCAAATTTGGCAATCATGTGATTCACTAATTGACTAATGTTTAGTTGTATGACCACAGTTTTCAGGCTTCACATCTGTGTGGCATGGGGTCAACCAACCTTTGGCACCTTTCAGATGTTATTCCACTCCAAGATTCTTGAACAACATTCCACAATTCATTAACATTTCTTGGTGTTGCTTCAGAAACAGCATTTTTGATGTCACCCCACAAGTTCTCTATTGGATTAAGTATGAGTATTGGGTTGGCCACTCCATAACATAACAACATAACAAGATGTTGCTGGTTTACTAGTGTGTTTGGGTCATTGTCTTGTTGAAACAGCCATTTCAAGGTCATGCCCTCTTCAGCATAAGGCAACATGACCTCTTCAAGTATTTTGACATATGCAAACTGATCCATGATTCCTGGTATGTGATAAATAGGCCCAACACTATAGTAGGAGAAACATGCCCATATCATGATGCTTGCACCACCATGCTTCACTGTCTTCACTGTGTACCGTGGCTTGAATTCAGAGTTTGGGGGTCGTCTCACAAACTGTCTGGCCCTTGGACCCAAAAAAAACAATTTTACTCTCATCGGTCCACAAAATGTTCCTCCATTTTGTCTTTAGGCCAGTTGATGTGTTCTTTGGCAAATTGTAGCCTCTTCTGCACATGCCTTTTTTTAACAGAGGGACTTTGCGGGAGATTCTTGCAAATAGATTAGCTTCACACAGATGTCTTCTAACTGTCACAGTACTTTGAGGTAACGCCAATTTGTTGGTAAATCCCACCCGTTCCCCTGCAAATGTGTTCTTTGGCCATTTTTTCCGGCCAGTCTTGCTCAAATTTTACACACACGTGCTTGTCAGTCCCCTCAAGGTGTGTATCCAATTTTGCGGTGTGTTTTTGTACCGCGCTGAGAGATTACAAGTCAATCCAACTTACAAACTTTGGGGTTTGAATGCACCACGTGGTTTATTTGTCAGAAAACTCATAGCAGAGGCAACCCCGCATGTGTGCGAGTTTTGACCAACTTTCCCCTTTAGTGTGCAGTGATTCGGGAGTAGAAGAGTTAGCTTACACCAGCAAATACATGCAGTGTGCTGTAACGTCATAGAGTCAACTGACGTCTAAGCTGCTGTGTTACATTTAAATGGCATGATTCTTGTAACACCGTCATGTCTGCCTCCGTATTGAGAACACGAGTCAAGCATGGAAATGTTTCTGTGTCCAGGTTGGAGCGTTTAATGCTGGTGCAGCGCTGTGGCGGCACAGGTGAAAGTGTTTAGTGCGGGGCATAATGCAAGCAAACCTCCTTGCGGGCCCCCCGCTTTTTGCAGCTGCGCATAATTATAATCCCTCCTTCTCCCGCTCCTGATTGCTTCCCTGTGTACGATCAGATTAGCCAGGAAGGGAGGGGGACATATTTTTACATTAGGACGTACAGTGTGCTTGATGAATTCCATCACCGCAGCCGCTGTTTTGTTTTTCTTGCCTGCAGAGCAGTTAATGAATGAAATGAGGGCAGAGAGCCTCGAGCTAGTAAGGTTTAAATACACTAAGTTTGAAAACACTACTAACAATTGTACCTGTGTGTGCGTGGCAGAAGCTTAGTGGGTCCATTGACCTTGCTCAGACTTTTCATCCCAAAGCTGAGCTGTGCTGATGGCGGGATAAGATGGTCTTTGTTGGAGGAAGGCAAGCGTGGCAGCACCCAATCAGGGGGCCTGCTAGTGGGGCGGAAAACACCTGTTCCTGGCTACAGGTGTACATCCCAGATCATATGGCGGGACCTCCCCTCCCACCAACTCAGATACTCTGACCTTGTCTACCCCCCCATGCTTTTAGAACCCACATTCCTGCACTCGGAAACCCCCGTCCGGTCACACACAAAAAGTAAACCGTTGTATGTATTCCTCTATCGTAAGTATCTCTAAGCATGACACCTTCATTTTTTGTGCAAAAACATCTTGACTTTTGGTTTGTAAATGTATAAACACATCTAGTGGAGTGTATCAATGTGATGTGCTTAAACAACTAATCTTAAAAAATAGTGATGCACACTATTCAGTATTTTTTTTCAAGCTGATTTGGATAACTTCCTGCTTCTCAAGACAGATAACCAAAAACTTTTTATATCTTATTTTTTAACATTAAGATTTAAGTGTGCTTTTTGCACGCCTGGAGGTAAGAACACGACAAACAAAGTTGGATTTAAAAAACTGCCAGTAGATTTGTCCTCATCAAATAGTACGACTACGACAAAACTTTACAAACATAACGGCGGTTCAGAAGCACAAACATTATCTCTAAGGTTTTTGCTAGCCGACAAAAGCCCGTATCTTCAACGATGGTATAGGGCTGCAACTAACGATTATTTTCATGATCAATGAAGTGGTCGATTATTTTTTTGATTAATCGATTAATCAGGTTTTTAAAAAGACAGTTTTAATTTTCCTTCTTTGCAGTAATCCCTTTAAGAATGCATGAATGGATGTTTTCCCTCCAAAAATTATAGCGACGAGGAAGATCTCAGTCACCGAAATTGAAGTAGCAAAGTATAAACCATAACAAACATAATCAGTTGACAAACGTCACAAACACTCTACTGCAGTTTCACTGTTCTACCAGTAGGTTTTGTGTGTATGCATGGTAAGAGATAATGGAGAGAGTGCAGAAATGTAGGCAATTCCCTAAGCACAAGTATGGGATATACTTTGCGTGGGAATGCTTTTACACACGCTCTGCGCACATCTCTGCAGTGGTTTGCTTTGCAAGATACCAAAAAGAGGCAAAAATGTTGATTGCTCTTTTCCAAAGTCTAAGGTGATGTGTGTGAGGTATCTTGTTTTGCCTGAAACACAAAAGATAATATGTCTGCTTTCATGGACCATTAGGGAAATAAAAAAATAGTTCCATTAGAGCGGCTAAAATTAGGAAATTTATAGTACATTGTTAAATGAAACGAATAATCGATTACAACAATAGTTGTCGATTATTTGGATTATAGATTAACAATCGATTCATCGATTAATCGTTGCAGCTCTACTTAGCGCCGTCGTTTTCATGATGAAATCACAGATCGCTTTGGCCCTCGGGTCGTCGCCGACAAACATGTTTTGTACTTTTCAAATGCCGCTGGCGATAGGAACAGCCGTCGTTGCGATGCTGGCGATTCAGGTGGCTGATAGAGTTTGATGTGTTGAATCGTGATGATTTCTTCCCTCGTGGTGAATGTTTGAAGAGCATTTGATGAGATGTCTTCCTGTGAAATTGTAAAGTCCCACACAATCAATACCATGGTCGTTACTAGTTTACAGGGGAAGTTTCGAGAGGCCATTGGCACAGCGTCACAGGAAAAGAGCACTTTTTCTCGCGATAACCCACCTACAGCACAGCATGTATGATCTTGCCTAACCTGAGCTATTTTTTCATATTATCGGATTTGTCCGGAGGTTGTCAGAGAAGTAAACAAAGAGGGACATCACAATACCCTTGATATCCAATGTTTTGTTGTTCATATTGTAGCCCATATTGTTGTTCCCTTTCAACTGGCCAGCATGCCTTGCGGGTGCTGATAAATAACAGTTTTGAGTTACGTGTTATGTTTAGCGCTTAGTTGTTGTTCATCACCCGCATACTAGTAATAGTCAATTATTTGATGCGTTAACATGCTGCAGATGTGTTGTGTTTTCAGTTTTGTTGCACCGTGAGTAAGTACGTCGTTTTATCCCACCCAACTCTAGACGTCATTTGGACAGTTTTGTGTTTAATTTAGCCCAGAAATAGACGTTGAAAATTGGGCAGAGTTTAGTCCGACTGATTTGCCCCAAATATAGCCCAAAAATAGACACTTTTCAACCAAATTTAGACAGGAAAGAAACGTCTTCACGGAGACGTCTTTTTACATTTCACGTTTCAGCCAAATCTAAACTTTTTTTGACGTATGGTAATGATTTCTTTTCAACGTCTTTTTAACTAATTTTGATGCTGATGACCACCTACAAACGGACAGCCTCTCTGTCAAATTTTTTAACCCAGTGTTGCCCTCGAGTCAAAAAGTTTGCCGACCCCTGGCTTGAGTTGGGAAAAATGGCTAGCAGAGGTTTTCACCACCATCTTTAACCGCACGCTACTGCATTCTGTCGTCCCCACCAGTCCTAAGCCAGCCGTCATTGTCCCAGTTCCCAAGAACACAGTGAGCTGCCTGAACGACCGGAAGTCCAGTTGCTCTCACACCCATAATCACCAAATGTCTGGAGAGATTCGTCTTGTCTCACATCAAGGATGCTCTTCCTGATTACCTCCATCCCCGTCAGTTTGCATATACCTGTAGGACAAACAGGTCAACAAATGACACAATTACAGCCCACAGAGATGATGTCAACACCCACATACATGATTGATGTTGGTACAGTATATGATGATGGTATAATAATGTGCAATGACACATTAGTATGGATTACATGTACAACGGATTATTAGTGATACATATTGCACGTGTGTGCAGGTGTAATATCTTGTTTATGTATGTATGTATATGCTGCATATTCTGTTAATATAACTGGCCTTAGTGTTACGAATAGAGGTTGGGTGTAAATGAGCTTAACTTCTTCCCACTCCTTTATGAGCTTAATTATTTTTTGTTGTTATTTTAGTTTACTGCACCCGCTATGAGTGCAGTGTGTACAGTAACGTGCTGTGTGTGCTATTTTATTTTGTCTGGCTCGAAATAAAGAATCAATCAATTAATCAAAAGGTGTAGATGCTGTTTGGGAATGTCTGTAGCCCACAAACTGGCACGTGACTGTTCTCCCATTCACCCCAGCAACACCATCGGCAAATTTGCTGACAACACCACCCTCGCAAGGACTGCTCAAGGACAATGAGGAGTGAACCTACAGAGAGGAAAAAAAGAGGAAGCCCCACTCTTCTACTGCTCAATCACTGCACACAAAAAGGTTTGTCAAAAACATGCGCCTGTACTCTGATGACAGTGATTTTATTATTATTATTATTTTTTTTTTTTACAAACACCAAAGTTTGAATGCCATTCGTTGGATTACTCCCACAGCTTAATGCACTCTACAAAAACAACCAATGCAACGTCTTAGGACTAATTTGTCCGTTATTATTGATTGTTTGAATAATTATTCAACTTTGAGCATATTTGTATTGCATGTAGCCCGTTGCGGGCGCCTCAAATATCATTGAATGTCAGTTGGATCTCGGAGATAGTTAACACCTGTAACTCCAGTAAAAATATGCAAAAACCCCAAAGTGTCTGTAAATTAGGGGTTAATGTCCAACAGCAGCTGATCCTGGTATGGTATTTTCCCAAGCTAAGGTGTATCCCTGCACGTCCCCTGGCCCTTTTGTCTTCATCGGAAACAGGCAGCATGTTGCTGTGCAGCAAAGGAAGCAGTGCATGGATAATATGGTTACGCCGTCACTGATGCATAAAGCCGCGTGTCTGCTTCTTGTCAAGACCTTGCCACCAAAGTCAATTTGGCCGTGCCCTGGCACAATATAATATTTATTTAATCGCATCAACACGGAAATTACGTCGGCCGACTGTATTGATATGAGAGGAAATAAATTCGGGGAGGGCTCCAGGAATAATTTCACCCTCTGAGCATTACTGTAAAGCCCATAAAAAAACAAGAGATAGAGAGGAAATCGTAGATGGACGGCGGAGATTTCATTTCTTCCGCCTCTGCTTTGCCTCCATCCTTTCGGCAGGTCCACTTGACTTCATCATCATCCGGCATGACGTCAGCTAGAAAGCCATCTTAAAACAATAGTGTGCTTGTTCTATATGTGCATCTCCTCTGATGACGATGATGTCAGCGTTGGCAACGCCATCGTGCTCACGCTGCCTCGTAAACGCAACACATTTAACAGTCAGTGTTAAAAGGCTGCGTGAAATCAGGTTTCCCGTGCTTGATGACATTAAAGCATACTACACTTTCTCCAAGGTCGTCCTAAAGTGGATAAACGGCATATAAAAGATTTTTATTTAATAGAAAAGTATGCATGCTTGATCAGGCTTGATCAGGCTCTCAGGTCTCCAACCCTCTTTCTTCTTCTTGTCAATGATCAGTCTACCCCACCCAGTAATTATTCATTGTGTTAAATACAGTTCTTAGGGTTTTCCAAGCGGATTTCAATTTGGAGAAAAGTGGCTTTAGATCAGTGGTACTCAAATATGGGGGCGGGCCCCCCTGGGGGAGGCGCAGTGAACTGTTAGGGGGGCGTGAGAGGCAGGGAGTACTTTCAGCGTTAGTGTAAACCTGCCAATATGTCCAAATCTATTTGACTCCACATGCCATTTGACTCTTGAATACTCATCACAGCGCTCCATTCTGTTGCATTTTCCTGGTTTCCCTTTCAAGTTCAGTTTGTACAGTACAGACAAATAAATAGATATTATCAGTTGTCAATAGTATTTCAAATGGGAGGGCGAAACAACATTTCTGGCCCCTGGGGTGGGAGGGCGTGACAGAAAATAATAAACCAATGCTTTAGATTGAATAAGAAATGACTGAAAACAGCAATTAAAACGTGTGCAGAATTATTATTTTAAATTATGAAGACTGTTCATTTCATTTAATTTAACGAGGGCAATTATTAATATTTTATATTTACAGTGGTAGAGTGTGCGTCGTCAACAACCACTGGCTAATGTTGAAAACTAGCAGAGTATACTACTGTGTACTGTATACTACTGTATACTGTAGTAATGCCAAAACTACACAGCAAATTACTGCAAAAGGCAAGAATCAATTCAGTTTTGGTGCCGATCATGTAAAGATGATTGCATTCATTACATACGAGAATGAACGCAAATGGAAATGTAAAAATTCAGGGGGCCCATAATGCCAAAATGGGGTGGCCAATTTTTCTTCGCATGATCGTAATTGACATTTGTGGCACCCTTCTAGGGGTTGTGCTCTAAATGCTATGGGAAAAATACTAGCATATTATACAGAAAGTTGTGGAATCATTAGACATGATGGCCAACGACATATGGACAATTGATTGGTAAGTCCCGTTTTGCTTGATGGTGGCCATATTTTTCAACCATCTTGCTTAAATTTGGCACACGTGCTTGTCAATCCCCTAAAGGTGTGTACCGAATTTTGTAGTGATTGGGCTAAACACCCTAAAGTTACAGTGGGTGTCTTTGTAAAGGTGTGTGAGAAAGTTTTATAAATTGCTGCACATTCTAAAGATGAAATGAAAATGACATTAAAAAATGACAAATTTGCAACAAAAAAAGTGAAATGTTGATACTAACAGTATGACAATAATATTCTTTATCGCTTATACCCCAAAGCTGAGATGCAAGTTGCTTTTACTTAGCATATCCACACAGCGTGAAAGAGTGCTTAATATGTTGGTCTCACTGACAAGCGATCGATTTCCATCTCTGTTTGGGCTTCGTGGAGTTTGCATGTTCTTCCCGTGTGCGTGTGGTTTTCTCCAGGTACTTCAACTTCCTCCCATTTCATAAATGTACATATTCCCGATGTACATATTCCCGACCATATGAGAAATGACCTCCTGTGATTTTTTTTCAGTAGCGTCCCTCAGTGTAGAAAGTTTGGACAGTCCTGCCTTAAAGCCCTCCAATGTGGCAACAGAGGACGTAAAGAAAGCCCGCATGTGACCTCCACGGCCTCTCCCCTTCTAGCAGAGCAGCCCACCGTGAGGGAAAAGCTTATTATTACTCTTAATAGTCGCTATCAAAGGCTATTGATTAGCTTTCCTGCCCTGTTTGGGTGAGAAAGTGAGCATTAGTCCAAGACACAGAGAACTTCTTAAGATAAGATGTCCTCAGGGGACGACCCCCCCATACAACCTACTCTTTTGCTGTCCACCGCATGTATGCACACACCCTGCTAACCTTTCACCCTGCTGCCACCAGATAATCCATTTTACAGCCTGGGATCAAACACTGGACCCTGCTATAACACACACACCAAAATCCACCGCTCAAAAGAACTTACTTCCCCCTTGTTGCTCATTTTCACATTATCTTCCCCGTACGCCGCCCGTCCTTGTAGAGACGAACATGACATTGCACCGAGACAACAATACAACCGCCCCCACCCCCCACCTTAAATGATCGGTCCAGTGAAATAGGAGAAACCATCACGGCCAATGAACTCCTTCTTCTTCTTAAGTGCGTTTCAGGGTATCTTCGGATGGGCACAGAAGTATACGCTGGAAACAGGAGAATGGGTTATATCGGGTAAGCTGGCAGCGCTACAACCAAATTAATGGATGTCTGCTAAATTATTCATATGATTAACCCCCAGCTTTAGGGAAGGCCCGCATTCAAATGAAGAAACAATCTCGAAAATCCACATTGTTTGTGTCTTTTTCACTCTGCCGCATCTAATGGAAGTGCACTTCTGTGCTTTTCTTGCATCCTACATCCAATGCATTACCCTCCATGCTGCATATTTATTTTAGCACCAGACACCAGAGTTAAGGGGGTAATTAAGCATCCATTTGTACAAAAAGCAACAAATCTTACTAAAAAATCACACTGTATTTGGATCAAAAGTGTGTAGTCTAATTTGTCTGGAGGGTGCCGCCTACAGGAGCACTCGTGGTATTTAAAAAAAATGTAATTTATGAATGAAATCTGCATAGAGTAACAGGTATTTACAATTTCAAGTTTTTGTCCATTCAAAATTTGGTGTAGTATGTAATTCATGCTAACGATTACATTGACTTGATGCATTTATGATGTGTTTTTAATTTCCATCCATCCATTTTCTATGCAGATTATCCCCATTAAGGTGGCCGGGGTATGCTGGAGCCTATCCCAGCTGACTCCAGGTGAGAGGCAAGGTACACCCCAAACTGGGTCGCCAGCCAGTTGCAGGTGTTTTTATTTCATTGAATCTATTAAGTAATGTTTTCTCTTAACATATCTTAATTAGTTAGCATGCATATTATTTAATTTTTAATCGTAATAATTTTATGAATAGTTAATGTGTTTTTATTTGTTTTCTTATTTATTATTTCTTCATTTCATGTGTTCCTTCTAATTCTTTGAGATATAAACACTCTTTTTTTATTTTACAGACTTTGTTTAGGAGCTTTAATGAACAAGTTGTATTATCATATGAATGTGAATGAATTCCAATTAGGTCATTGTAGGTTATATACAGTAGCCTTTACCTTGGGTGTTTTCTTGCAGCATCACAAGTCAATATTTGTATTTTAGCTGCATGCGTCTGCGGGAAGCAACAATTACAAATGAACACAGTCGACTCACTGTAGCGTGACACCACGGCTGTATTTAGTTGCTTAGTAAAAGCGAATTCAATTTATTCATGACCCAAACCACAGAGTTAGTGTGTGTGTGTGTGTGTCCGTGTGTGCGTGCATCTATGATGGTGAGGAGGATGTGGAGTGAGCCATGAAATGTAAACACCCTTCAACCATTTCACTGCATCTCTCAACTAGGACATCATAGCGGTCAACAGCATCTTCTTTCTTCTTCTCATTTATTTACACTTACACTGCACTGTGTGGAGGGGCGTCAGTGTGTGTGACCCGTGCCAAATCGCTACTGTGGGCTGACAACGAACATAATTCATTTGCCTGCGTGTGTGTTACATGGGGTGTGGCTTCCAACATCGGCGTAGGCTACACACATTTGAAAGTTAGCGCCCCCCACGGAGTACATGAAGTACGGGGCATCTGTGGGTCTGTACGTCACTCCACTCTCCATTCCACTCTCCACCTGTACTTGGTTGGTTATGTTACCCACTTCTTTTGTCGCTCATTGGCCAGCTTTTCACTCACTGTGTACACAAACATTGGTTAGTTCACATGTCAATCATTCCGTACTTCATCTATAATTCGCTCAGTCCTCATTGGTCAGTCTACATGTCAGTCACCGCCCTCGATAGAGTAGTACTGTACATACTGTAGGGCCTATGACTGTAGAGATTTTATGCAGTCATTGGCTGGCTTTTTAATATGCAACTGGTGGTTAGTCCACACGTATGGGTCAGTTTTCAGATCAATCATTGCCTTAGTTCTCTTTTGCTGTCAGTAGCACATAGAGCCAGTAATAATGTCCCGGTCTGTTAATAACACACCCACTTACTTGAATTGTATGGAATCCCAGGAGTGCCAAATGAAAAGGAAATACATATGGAAATATAAAGATAATTAATAATAAACAAGCATATACAAAGGTAGTCATATGTTTTTTCCGGTCACAGTGCTAAGAGCTACATTTAAACATAGCTACTATATAGCCACTCCAAGCAGGACTCGTGTGATCAGGTATGGACTGGTCACCCTGGCAGAATGAGCTTTTGCCTTTGCTTTTAGTCACCAGCTTGTATGGAGCAAATGCAAAAGACAAAGACGGAACAGGAAAAGCAACGACAAAATGGAAAAAAACAAAGACAATACATAAAATGCAAAGACAAAATGGAATGGAAACTTGGTCAGTAAGGCTGATTCTGATTCTGATTGTTGGGCCAAAAGGTACAGACGATTCTGGTGTCAACCTGGGGCCATAAAGAAAAATGGTTATTGTTTGATTTAGTACAAAGTAGACATATTAAGATTTGGCCATAACGCGTTTGTAGTTTTGTCACTATCTTGTTTGAGGCCATGATTAACAAATTCACTTTTGGACAGAAGGGATGCATGCTCTTCAGACTCTTTGAAAGTGTCCAAGGAAGGACCACCAACTAAAGTGCTTCATCATGTCAGTTAGTGGTGATATGATATAATACTGTCAAGTCCAAGTGTTGACATGCACCATAAATTCCATCTGAGGATGCATCAGTTCCATTCCGGTGCTCTTTAGCAAATCAGGCCTGTTCTCATGCTTCTTATATTTTATACATGAAGCCAGCCATTTACAGTCTGATGAGCAAGTCTGGCTTATTAATGACACGGCGCCAAGCAAATACTCATGTAAAATTAAACACAATTTGTTTACACAGCGCTGCAAATCAGACCACTCTAGAGGGGGCTTTGTTGCAAAGCTCCGCCATTTTAATTAGACGTTGGGCGCTTTCTGCATCTCGCAACGACCATTTGCTCCCTTTGAAAACCATGTTTTCGAAACACGATACCCGTTTCGAGTGTTTCGGACGCACACATCTCACGGAGGAATATTCAGCATGCTCGATGTCATGAGGCTAGAGAAGCCCTGGCAAGTCTGGAAGGCTAAATGATTCAATGATGGCTCCACTTTGGTGAAATTATGCCATAAGTATTGTAATTGTATGGTTTTAGTCTGTTGGGGAGCATCATTCGCTTGTATCGAGTTACCACCATTGCACCAAAATACTCCCTTAATGACGACGCACTGAAGAAAAAGCATTGACCTGAGCCTGGAGCAAAAACAATAGTTCCTGACATGCGTCACTTGGTAGTATAAGCTGCAGATTAAGGAAAGAGATCATAGACCTGAATTGCTTCACATCAGGTACAACGACGACAAATAAAAATCCAGGGCAGCCTGGTGAATATTTTAGGACGTGACAGCAAACCTGCAAATATTTCTTTTTGGTTGCCAGATGAGCATTGTCACATAAATTAGGTAAGTTCCAATCCCCGCACTGTGCTTGAAAACGTGTCACTGCGTAAGAGAGTCTGTATGAGAGAGTACTAAAAAATAAGAAAATATTCATTTATTTATTCATACTTTATTTATTTATTCATACTGGTTAGTCGTGTTTTGAAACTTTCTTGTTCAAATTGGTATTTGATTTACACACATACTTAAATCACAGCCATCGCAAATTGACTAATGCCAAATGCAACTTTTCCCGTATGCTCAAATCAGTTTTGTACGAGCACAGCTGTTGTCTTAAGTCAACGATAAAGGGTTTGACAACTTCCTTAATAATATAGTAGTAAGTATAAAATTGTAGGTTGTATTGGATAGATTAAAGAAATGATATTACACATCCCTATAACTTGCATGAGCACAATTGAGTAATAAACTGTGCAAAATGCAAGCATGAGGATGCACAATTTTGCAAATAAGTCAAAACTTTAGCCACACAATTTTCCATTTGTCCATCCATTTTCTATGCCGCTTATCCTCATTAGTAATGTTAAATTGATGAGACGTTATCTTCCTTAAGTCAGTCTTAGATGAAGAGCCATCCTCCATCCGTTTTCTTCCACTTATCCGGGTCAGGGAAGCCCTGACTTTCCAGTCTCCAACCACATCTTCCAGTTCCACCAGGAGGACACCAAGCACTGATACTTTGCCAGGGAGGTGTCCAGGAGACATTCGGACTAGATACCCAAGGCTCCTCAACTGGCTCCTCTCGATGTGAATGAGCAGTGGTGCTCTACTCTAAGCTCCTCCCGGATGGCCGAGCTCCTCGCCCTATCCCTTAAGGTGAGTCCAGCCACTCTATGGAAGAAACTTATTTCAGCCACTGTCTGCATCCGCAATGTCATTCTTTAGATCACGAGCCAAAGCTGATGACCATAGGTGAGTGTGGGAACATAGATTGACCGGGAAATTGAGATCTTTGACGGCTCAGCTATCCCTTCACAAGGACGGTCCAGTACAGCAATCGCAATACTGCAGACGTTGCGCCAAACCGCCTGTCAACCGCACGCTCCAACCTTCCCTCACTTGTGAACAAGAACCAGCGATAATTGAACTCCTCCATCTCCAACCCAAAAGGTGCAATCCAACTTTTTCTGACTGGGAACCATGGCCTCGTATTTGGACGTGCTAAGTCTCATCCCAGAAGCTTCACACTGCAAACCACTCCAGTAAAAGGTGAAGGTCAAAGCCTGATAAGGCCATTGGGACCACAATGTCTGCAGAGACAAGATCCTACAGCCCCCAAACTGGACTCCATTGAAGCCTTGGCTGCACCTACACATATTAATTCTGTTCATGAAAAGTATGATCAAAATTGGTGACGAAGGACCCGTAAGGTGGTTGCATGGTGGCCACACAGTCCTGAGATCTGAAAGAAATGGCGTCTCTCAGAGGAGTTTGCATGGTAACCCCGTGCATGGGTTTGCTCCGGTATTCTGGTTTCCCCCCACAATACAAGCACATGCGGGTTAATTGGCGCCTCTAAAATGTTTATAGTCCACACTCCATAGGTATACATGTGTGTGTGAATGGTCGTTTGTCTGCCGTGTGATTGACTGGCAACCAGTCCGGGGTGTACCACTGGAGGTTAGCCCGAAGGTTCCAGTCCTGCGACCTTAATGAGGATAACAACATGTATGGGCACCCTTGGCGGAGGCCAACGTTCACCGGAAACCGGCTTGACTTACTGTTGGCAATGCAACCAGGCCCCTTATCTGGTTGTACAACGACTGAATGGCACGTAGTGCCACCAATTTTTTACTCCCAGAGCACCCCAAATTTGCTCAGATGGCGTCTCACTATTTTCATTTGAAATGTATTTATTCTTCATATTTTCTTAAAGCAGCTAATTATAATTTCAATTTAATATATCACGATGTGTGTCAATCTGATGTTGTAGCTTTCTAGAATGAATTCAATTGTCTATTTTTTGAAGTTTGATAGGAAGTTTGTCTACCTGCTGAGAGATAATTGGGCAGTCTGGGGAAATGATGGCCACGTCGTGCTTTGCAGGAGATAATTGCAGCGTCGCAGCAAACGACAAATGAGATGCACCGGTGACACGAGCAACTCGTCTAGATGTTCGCCGTCTGAGTTCCAGCGTTGTCGGAAATGTCCCCTGATGATAGCAAATGAAAAACAAAATTCATGTGTTAATTGAGGCCTGTACTCAAATAATCACGAACAAATAATCACGAGTGTCGTGGGAAAATAGCGGTCAAAAAGAAACAGGATTTTCCTAATTCACATTTTTTTTCTTTTACTACCAGAACATTTCATAGAGATAAAAAAATAGAGCGAGTTAAATAAGCCGCTCAGCTTTAATGGATCCTTCAAGGAGGAGATCACGCGTCTGTCTCAGGTGTGGAAGCAGGTTGCTGATTTAGGTTGATGGACGACTAATCAGGAAATCAATTAGGCCTTGACCCAGAAAGCGAGACAAAAGGAGAGGATTCCTTTCTTCCTTTTATTTCCTCTGGCTCTTTCTTGCCGTGGCTTGGACCCTCCAGTGATGCTCATTGGACAAAGATGGTCCTCTGGGCTCTCCTATTGTACCGTCTTGAGGTCTTCTTTAAATGGATCTATGTGTCAAACTGTGACATGTATGTAGCATGAACAATGCACACTGTATTGAAAACTTTACATTGACTTACTTTTCACAGTCTGTGAGTTTGTAGTAATTCCTAGTAATGCAGAAGAAATAGGTACACAGTAATCTTGAATAACAGGTACAGCAGAACCGTAATTATGACTTCATTCCAGTAATATTTGGACTTATCTTCACGTGACATTTTAACTTCCACAAAAATTGAAACTTTTTTTGTTGTGTTGTTTGTTTCTTCTATTACAACATTAATATTTCAACTTTATAACGTTACAAATGACTTGTCATATACTTGTAAAACTATGACTTTTTCATTTTTGATTACACATTTTTTCTTAATATTTTACCTTTATTCTTGTATAGTTATGGCTGATTTTACCATTTTTGCTGTTTTTTTAAACTCTATTTTCATAATGTGCCACAGGCCCACGAAAAAACTGTCAAAATAATAGCACCCTGGCAGCTCTTTGTACACCAAGCTAACTTCTCTTACGATTAAAGGCTAAATGAATAACTTTTTAGTTCAAACGGTCAAAAAAGCTCCTTTTTAACTTAAGGAACGTTATGAGGAACATTCCTATTTACCCTGATACTTGGAAATACCCCTCGCTTTTCCAATCGAATCTACACATGTAAAAAAGACTTATTGGAAAACTCAGAACAATTTGTTTTGTTTGTTTTTTTTTGTATCTTTTTTGCTTTTCAAAAACAGCGCATTAATGGCGGTAAGTAATGTATTTCATTAATTAAGTTACATTTTTTAGCATAATAAACGCATATGCATCATGGCAAGCCACGCCTCGCTGTTGTGACGACAAATGGCGGCACAATGTCACTCCCCACAGAGTCACACAGAATCTGACGCTTTTTAATAACTTTATTCCGACCTGAACACATCAACAGCAGTGGAATTCCAACACCATGTATGTATTTCCCGCTCACAAACGCGTTAAATGGAGTTTCAGACGTGTGTGCTCTTTTTTGAATGGAAACTATAAGTTCATTTGGAGCTGTTAAATACATACAAATACTGTATATATATAATTTTTTCCCGTCTTTTATCTTCTTTTCACATAAATTCAGTCAAAATGGTTATATTTCAGACATTGCCTTATTTACCAATCAGTCATTCCCACCTTCACCTATGGCCGAGAGTGAAAAAATGAGATTGCGGATACTAGCGGCTGAAATTAGTTTCTTCCATAGGGAAGGCGTACGACACGCTGGGGGGATTATGTCTCACAGCTGGCCTGGGAACACCTTTGTGTCCTCCCTGTGGAACTGGAAGAGGTGGCCGGAGACCGGGAAACCTGGACTTTGTAAATGGAAAAATGTAGTTGAGAATGGTGATTAATCATGATTAATTAATTTGAAAAGTGAGATTAATCTGATTGTTTCTCATTTGTCAGCCCTACTTTAGATTGTATTTAGTGACACTTTACCAAAAAATTTTTTGACCTAATAGTGACTGTTTATTTACATTGCATCCGTGTAGAAATACTCCACCTGATACTTGATTTGAACTTTCACAAAATAGCATGGCCACCTGAACCTTTCAGTTCCAACAACTATAGTTTGGCAATATCTATAATTGCCAGGAACTAAAAGTTCCTCGACTCTTGGCAGAAAAGGGGCTAAAGTGAGCAGAAAACTCTAGAACTGTGGTTCTCAAACTTTTTTCACAGTTCACCCTTCAGACATTGGACTTGAAACCACGTATCCGCTGCTCCCGCTCACTTAAAAAACATAATCTCCATTACCTTGAAATAATGAACATGATTCATTGGTTAATTCATTATATAGCAGGTAAGTAATTCTGGTTCAAAAATGTCTTTTTTGTCTGGTCATGTTTGGATGAAGGTTTGACATGAGCACTGATAAATAGATAAGTGTTGGTCCTACATATTTATTTTTATTTCAGTCGGAAATGTTGGAATCTGTGAGCTTCACTTTTGTCCACTTGCAATCGCAGCAATTAAAATCTGCATATTCATTTCATACCAAATTGACATTTTTATTCACGTACCCCCATGACAGTTGCTGTACCCCTTTTGGGAACCTTGGCTCAGGAAAATAAACTGCAAAAATTCAGTTTTTCAGGTAGTAGAAGGGTACCCAAAGTGTTCTAAACAATATGCCTTTTTTACTATGGCAAATTATTGCGTTTTCAAGGCAAAGGTGTTTAATGTAGATCTTCAAGAGGCAGGAATCTTGCGTCGAGTCCTCACTGAGAGAGGCTGCAACAAGAAGCCTGAGACTTCACACTTTCACGAGGGCTTTTCCCTGCTAAATGGCTAAAGTGTTTTTGATTATTTTCTTGTCAAGTCTGCCTGTGTCCTGTGTGATTTCAACTTGTACCCCGTGTAAATAACTTCCCACTTTGTGAGATATGGTATCACTTGCCAGCGACACTTCCCTGCGCCGCTGTAAGTAAACCATCCAAATCCCCAGCCCTCATCCCTATTTTCATCCCCTAAAAAAACATTAGAAGGATTGCCTTGCTATTGTTGCTCCCCTCGGGAGCAAATCTATTTTTGCAGAGATGGAAATTGTCGCTGCCCACAAAGCTGCTGACACACTCTCAATGGAAGTGTCAGCTTCTCAGTCCTCGCCTTTGTCAAGTGGATAATTTAATTGGAGAGGCACGACGGTGTGTCCCCGGTCGGGGCATTCAAACGTTGTATCACCGCCTGTCCCAATGCTGGCTCCCTTCCTGCTGAGGAGCCTCCGCATTTTCTCCCTCCTTGCAGGTTGAAGAAGGAGGGAGAAAGGGAGACCCATGCTCCTGAGAGAGCCCTTTGTCAGGGTCTTCCAGTCCCGGGAGCGGCACAAACCTGCACCGCCATTACCTGCGAGTCATCTCGAGGGCAAATTAGTCAGCAGATAATGAAGCTGTCTTTGATTGCAGTGGATAGAGAGGCTCAGCTGAGGGGGGAGATAGAGAGGTTCTCCTGTACAGGGGGGCCTCCACAGGGCATGAAAGCATGTGTATGGAGGAGCGCCCGCTGTCAACGGATGCTCTGTTCCTCCGAAATCCTGGCATAGTTTAGGGTTGAAAGATGCACGGCAGGGGGCTCAACACATTCCTGATCTCCAGGTGAACCGGGTTCACCCAAAGTTTCCTCCGCATACGCCCTCTCAGTCAACTCCATTCTGTCCGCCACGACATGAAATAACGCACTCTGTTGTAATAGTTCCATCTGAATCAGTTCAGATCAGTTCAGGGCCACAAACAAAACGATTGAAGTTGTGGGCCCATCATGACATGCTTCCATTTTAATTAATATAATTAATAAACTATTTTAAAATAACTTAAAAAAAATACCCTACATTTGCATTACAGTTTCCATAGTAAAAGAGTTCGCGAGCATGCGCATCCTGGTGAAGGTGTTTTTATTTTCTTGGTCCAGGATATGACCACCCAAAACCCGCTCAGTAGCGCCCCCTGGGACATGGAAAAAATTTCATTTGAAGGAGACAATTTTGGGGAGTTACGGTGGTTTTCATTTTTGTTGTTGTCATCATGTTCTAATTCGGACCAATAAATAGGGAGCTGCGAACGCCCCGGATCTAAATTTGCTCATGCTGCATTTTGCAGAAATCTTTTGTGAAAGATACTCATGTCTTTACATGTCTAAAGTCCTCACCGGTCGCCATCATTTACCTGACCTATATCTGTGTTTCTGTGTTACAGGTCAGGCGCCACGGAGACCTGCACGCCCGACTCATGGCCGGCCTCCAACGGCAGACAAAGCTGTGTGGCGTGTGTCCACCGGCCATGAGGGGTGTCGCAACTGCCAACAAAACACACAAAGACCCCGCCCCCCAGCGCTGGCTCTCGACCCCGTCTACCCGGCATCCCGGAGCGCCCTCCACCACCACCACCACCTCCTCACAGGCCGCTGCTCACTTGCCAAGAAAAGGAAGTTCCTCTGGTCTTCTTTTTTGAGGTAGTCCTTGACACAAATGTCACTTTCACACTAAAGCACAACTTCAATGGTTGCAAAGACTCCCGCCCCCTCAAGCCAAGTCTTTTCTATTCATGCTTGTTGGCGTATTAAAAGAGATGTAATACAGTAAATTTAGTAGAATTTGTGGAAAACCTGGCATTTTTTGGGTTACTGGAAAACAAGTGTACAATTCATGAGTTATAAAAACAAAATGCTCAAAATCTTACCACATAATTGCTTTAAAAAAAAAAAAGAAGCAAAATCTCGTGTTAAAAAAATGTTTTTAGAGTTCCTTTAGAGCGTTTCTTTGTGTGCATAGCTGTGGGTTTTTGCACACCATTTATTCAGATATCAAAACATATTTCGGAGAGAAAATGATAGGAATGGAATTAATCACATTCAGGGTCAAAAGATTGCAATAAAAACACATGAGCTCTACAGTCAATGTTGTATGTATCATTTGAGGGTAAAAGTGTAAAAATAAGTTAACCAGTCAAACATAAAACGGTCCATTTTGTGTTATGCAATCTATTTTTGAATGTTTGCTTTGTACAAGCGTAAAAAGAAGTTATCCACTGTTAACAGTAAAACAGTCTACATCACTGGTGTCAAACCCAAGGGCCATTTTATGTGGACCGTGAAAGCCTGTGAATACAGTCTTCCCTTGCTACATCGTGCTTCGAGCATCACTCCCTCACTCTGTTGCGTTTTTTTCATTAATACCTGACTGCTCTTTTCTGGTTGATTGTGACATATTATTAGTCAAAAATGTTTGATGTAGTATGTACTAATGTTACGTTGATGAGACATGGCATTGGATTAGATTACCCTCACACTGCATGGAATGTCCCCATATGCTAGAGTGAAAAAAAACTTTCCTCCCAATCTGTGTGGAAGTGGTAAGTTTTTGGCTTCTTACTTTGTCATTGACCATTTTGTTTGAAACCTTTTCTTAAGTTTAGAATACTAACTAGTTGTCACGGTAGCTTGCTATGTTTACCGCAGCAACCTTCTCTTGTGTCCCTGCAGTGATCCCATAGCCTGCGCATTACAATTGAGCAATGTGGTGTAAACAATGAATAATCGGAGTGTAAGGTGACTTTAAGGGTTTTATTTAATGTTTATGGGGCTCTAATAGTGGAAAAAAAAGATTTTAAAAGTTATAAACAGGTTTTCTGTAGAAAAAATATTTAATGTTTTAATTGTGAATCCTACATAGTGGAAATTCACTTATCGCAGTCGAGTCTGAAACCAATGAACCGTGAGTGTGTGTCAAAAATGCACTTTCATCTTTTTTCCTTGTAAATGTATTTCTTCTTCCATTTTGACAGAAAAATTGTTCTGCGTGCAGTTCTTCCAAACTGTAATATTATCTGATCATGAAACGATATTTCATTCATTTTTTGTTACCAAAAATAAATACTTGCATGTCTGCTCGACACCTCGACATTTTTGCTTCACTTCCTATTTCAAAGCAAGTCATCCATCAATTTCTAATATAATAATCAAATGCATGGGCAATAATATCACGAGGATATGTTCATATTTATATTCATATAGAGTAGATTGACAGTTGCAAGGGGCCTACTGAGAGCAGGCATACCTGCAATGAAATTATTCTGACACCACTGATCTACATACATTAACTTTGATACCAAGTGAGGACGCACATAGCGGCACATTTTTCTTTTAGCGTCGCTTGTTCAAAATGCTTTTGGCAAGAAGGCCATGAAAAGCCCAAGAAAAAGAAAAACATGCACTCAGTTAATCCTCTCCACTTAAGAGTGCGATTTAAAGTGTGTGTTTTGTTTGTGCTTCTACAATATTGGAATGCAAAAAAAAAGTTGGCAAACTTTAAATGAATTTGGGTGATTATTGACGACATCCCCAGCCAGCATCTGAATGTGGAAATAGACACGAATTGTGTCAAAAGTGTCAGGTCAGTATTTAAGACATAAAGTAGTGTAGACAGGCTGTGTCAACTTGTTCTTTGACTTGTCAGTCACTCTTTAGTAGGAGATGTGACACTCTGGTCACCGCATATGTCACAACACTTATTTAAATGTGTGCGTTTAACCCGCAATGACACGCCATTCAAGAAGCAGCGTCACCACGACCCCTCTGGCACAAGCAAAGACACGCGTCAGGTCCCTTGCGACTCTCCCAATTTGTTCTTCAGCCCTTTAGGGAACATAAACATACTTTGTTTTTCTGCTGCATGAGGTCTCTTGGTCAGGTCAGTTCAACAACTGGTACATGATATATAGCATTTTGGTATTGCAGATATCTATTCTCTGTACCAGTCCTCTTCAACAGCAGAATGCTCCTGTCATGGGAAGATCGTTGGCTTGCCTTTTTGCATTAGGTGCTCAGGTCCTTAAATAACAGCCGTGCACTCCTGTCACATTCTTTTCAGCGGGTGTTTAACAGCAGCGTACAGAGGACATTGTTTGTGTTTTAATTATGGATGTCCGATAATATCTGCACACCGATATTATCTGCCCTACTTTGTGCAACATTGGTAACAGGGTTTTTCCCTATAATGAAAACAACAAGAAAACAATCCTGGATATACAGTAGTCTTCAAAATAATATTAGGGTAATATGACTAACCAGATTAGTCAGTGTTATTAGTATATTTTTATCGCTACATGGCTAACAAGTTACCAGCAGGTGCAGTAGATTCTCAACAAACCAACAAGACCCAGCATTGATGATATGCACGTGTTTAAGGCTGTGCAATTGGGCAATTAGTTGAAAGGGGTGTGTTCAAAAAATAGCAGTGTGGCATACAATCAGTGATCAATTTTGTGAAAAAACCCAGATGTGGATCAGGTGACCCCTTTCTAAGGATGAAACTAGCACTTTTTCAACACTTTTTCAAAGTTTCTCTTCAAAAACCTGAGGAAAATGGGTCGTACATACTCTGATTAAAAAGAAAACTGGAGAGGGGAAAACTTATGAAGAGATGCTAAAAACGTTTGGCTGTTGAGCTAATATGATCTCCAATGACTTATAATGGAGAGCAAAACCAGAGTTACAAGTGGTAGAATAGGGAAGACATCTATCAAAATGGATCAAGGAATAGCCAGAATAGCAAAGGCTCAGCCGATGATCAGCTCTAGGATGATCAAAGACAGTCTGGAGTTACCTCAAAGTACTGTGACAGTCAGAAGACATCTGTGTGAAGCTAATCTGTTTGCAAGAATCCCCCGCAAAGTCCCTTTGTTATAAAAAAAGGCATGTGCTGAAGACGTTACAATTTGCCAAAGAACTGGCCCAAAGAGAACTGGAGGAACATTTTGTGGACCGATGACAGTAAAATTGTTCTTTTTGGGTCCGAAGACCGCAGACAGTTTGTGAGACGACCCCTGAACTCTGAATTAAAGCAACAGTACACAGTGAAGACATTGAAGCATGGTGGTGCAAGCATCATGATATGGGAATGTTTCTCCTACTGTGGTGTTGGGCCTTTTTATTGCATGTCAGGGATCATGGATCAGTTTGCATATGTCAAAATACCTGAAGAGGTTATGTTGCCTTATGCTGAAGAGGACATGTCCTTGAAATGGCTGTTTCAAAAAGACAATGACCCCAAACACAATAGTAAACCAGCAACATCCTGGTTCCAAATTAATGTTAGGAGTGGTCAGTCCAATTCACACAACTTAATCCAGCTGATAACTTGTGAGGTGACATAAAAATACTGTTTGTGAAGCAAAACCAAGAACTGTTAATGAATTGTGGAATGTTGTTAAAGAATCTTGGATTGGAATAACAGCTGAAAGGCCACATGTTGGTCGACTCCATGCCACACAGATGTGAAGCAGTTATAAAAAATGTGCTCATACAACTAAATATTAGTTTAGTGATTCACAGGACTGCAAAATCCAAGAAACACAAAAGTTTGTACAAAATACTTTTGAGTTTATAAAGTCAACCGGCAGACACGGCTACTTTTTTAAACACACACCTTTCGACTAATTGCCCAATTACACAGCCTTAAGAGCGTGCATATCATGAATGCTGGGTCTTGTTTGTTTTCTGAGAATCTACTGCACCTACTTGTAACTTTGCCATGTAGCAATAAAAATATACTAACAACAGTGGTTAATCTGGTTAGTCCCATTGGACTGCTATTATTTTGAACACTACTGTAGGTAAGAGCTCCAATATTGTCCAGCACGCAAATGATGACCTAATCAAACTCCGTCTGAAACGTGTAAACCTCCGTGGGTGTCTAGTAACAAGCTTGCGCTGGCCTTCCATCCATGCATTTTCAATGCCGCTTATCCTCAACAGAGTCGCAGGGGCTTACTCGCTCCTGACTGGCGTTATGTCTATGGTGTCTCCTTTGGATATTAAACTTTCCATTTGCTATGACTGCAAAGCGTTGGTTATGCGAGGCGGAACCAAAACTTCAATACTTCCAATTGCCAGGGCGAAAGCTATCAGTTGAAAGCTCATGAAGTGCATCCTACTGGATAGACAGGCAATGCCAGATTCACCAAAACTTGTCGAATTTACCAAACTAATGGAGCTCCTGGAGCCAAGCTTTGCCATGCCCAGTTGCAAGTATTTTTCAAATGTTTGCTTACTTGAGTTCTACAATGTTGTTTACAGCCACGTAAAGAAGCTTGCAACAGATATGCGTTCATTCCAGGAAATATGTGATGTTACGAATATCGGTTGAGAGTTGAACAATATCTGCAAATCAGATATTGGCAAAAAATAAAATATCAAACATTAGTTTAGTTTTTTTTTTTACCCATCCAGTGAAGTAAAAAAAAAATCTGGCGATATACAAATAATATTGTCCACCCCCCATCCTTAGCTTTCTGAAAGTGTAGTTGAATAGCGCAGATTTATGGTAGCGTTACGTTTAAAAAAAAAATAGCTTAAACTACAGGTGACCATTACAAAAACAAACGTTTCTTCAAAAGTGTAGGCTATTTTCATATGATCTCATTGTGGAGGTCAAACTAAGAAGAAACTTCCTCTCCCATCAAGGTTATCCACTTGTCATTTCACTGATGAAGTCACAAAGGGAACCTAAATACAGTTTGGACTCGGAACAGGACCTCCAACCTCCTCTTAATGAATATGACCTCAGAGTCCTTCCCACAATCCCCTGGGCCCTCATTCCCCCTCCTCTCCTCTCCAAAACAACCCTACAGTGTTTAATCATTCCAAGGACTCTGGGGTGAGCTCCAACTCTAATCAATGAGCTTCATCTACGGGGAGCCCCGTATCCCTGGCGACGCTGTCGCCAAGACAGTTGTGCTTGGCAACCCCGCCAATTCACCATGGAGATGAAGACCAAAACTTCAGACCGACCCCCTTTCATCCTCTGACCCTCCATGTCATGTTGAACTTTCTGACGCTTGTCCAATAACAGCTTAGTTTGAACTTGTTGGATCTTTGATTTCATTTTGACCTTACAAGTCACGTTAGTACCATGAACCATCACTAGTAACATCAGGCTGGTGTTGTCTGATGGACAGGTTGGAGCCGTACTGTACTGTAGCAGTACTGTAGCAACCACAATCATCTTAACTTGAGCACTCACATGCACGCATTTAGGCTTGACTTTATGGATTATTTCTGTTTGATTGTTTCATGCATAACTGGCAAAAAGATGGATAACCATGATCATGGCTACATCAGGGGTGTCCAAAGTTCTGCCCGGGGACCATTTGCCACACGTGATTTTTTATTTTTTTTTATCAGCCCGCAGCACATTCTAAAATGATAACATCAGCCGTTATTTTACAGAAATGAAGTTAAAATACTGTAAAAGAGAAAAAAGTTGTCGGAAAATTGGGAAGAAAAATAATTTTAGATTAGTAATAGATAGTAGTTGAAATAAAGAAAAAAGATGTTTCTTTGTAACGTGAATAACAATATCATTTTATTTTATTTTTTTAAACTTACACTTCAACTTAACAGCATTTTTAAACTGTCCCTTTCAAGTTGGTATCAAATGAATATGCAGACTTTACTTAGCCTACACCGCACGGTGGATGAATGGGTAGCATGTTGGCCTCACAGTCAGGAGGTTCAGGGTTAGAATCTCCGTTGGGCATCTCTGTGTGGAGTTTGCATGTTCTCCCCGTGCGTGTGTGGGTTTTCTCCGGGTACTCCGCTTTCCTCCCACATTCCAAAAACATGCATGTTAGGTTAATTGGCGATTCTAAAATTGTCCATCGGTATGAATGTGAGTGTGAATGTTTGTTTGTCTGTATGTGCCCTGCAAATGGCTGGCGACCAGTCCAGGGTGTACCCCGCCTCTCGCCCAAAGTCTGCTGGGATAGGCTCCAGCATACCCGCGACCCTAATGAGGATAAGCGGTATAGAATGAACTTAGCCTACATTATATGACACATCCAGGGGGGCTCCACATCCAGGCCCACATCTACCCGTTAAAGGAAAATAAAATAAAATGCCACCCAAAAGTGCTCAGCAAAAGTCAAATCAAGAGTGGTCCTGCAGGTGGCCCCATTTTAGTCAACCACTGGTATGCTCCTCCCTCCACAAGTGGATCCAGACCAGCACCACAATGAAGCGGTACCAGAGAAATTGCCACTCCTGGATCGGCGCTCTGGATTTAGAATACTAAGCCACACGCTTTGACAAAGTTTCTGGGTAATTGCCTGTGTAGTTTTTGACTTATGTCGCCAAAATGCCAATCCATGTACTTAAAAACAAAAAAACAAAACATAAGTTAATGCCTTGCACCATTGACAAAAATCGAATGTATTTTGCCTCGCCACAAAGTGTCGTGGAAATAAATGCAGTCTCTTCCCGCATGAATCTTTCTGTGTAAAGTTCTGACACGACCGCAGACTACATTTTCTGAAGACCCTCTGACACCTCCAAAAAGCCTTGGTGCAACCATTTGTCCAAGAATGAGCTTTCTGTTTATCTCATAGAGGTCTTCTCTTCTCAAAAGCCCCCCTAGAGAGCTTTAGAAAAAAAGAGCATTTTCCAGCAGTGCTCTTCTCACTGATGAAATGTTTCCTCTCTGCTCTTCAATTATTCAGGCCGTTTTCATTGGAGAAGTCCCATTGGCACCCGGTGAGATTTGCATCTTGATTTATTTGTCATATATCCTTTATATCTCTAAATTCTTTATATCTCTCCAGTGGTGCCATGCATCTTTCATGCCGCCTTAGCGGGCTCTGATCCAAACATCGCCCACATTACACCTTGGCTCTTGTAGAGGCGATGAAAAATGCATCGCGAGGCGTCATTAATTTTTTTACTCTCTACTTGTTCCTTCCAAGTTTGGTGTCAGGAGTCACCGTTTGCCTCCATCGTTCTCGTGCTTCATCTGGTTTGTGTGGAGAGGAAGCTGGGCTACGACCTGGAAAGGCTGTTTAGTGGCGGACGAGTGAGTGACACAATTAGGTGAACGCGGAGACGACGCCTTGCCGCTCGCCACAGGGCAAGACGCATTTATTTATGAAGCGCTGAGTTCACGGAGGAAGAGGAGGAAATTGTTGAAACCACAGAAACGGTGACTAAGTTTACGTGCACACAATATTGCTGTAACGACCAAAATATTGTCAATAATCCGAAAACTTGCATCTATAACGTCTCGTTTACATGTTGTTGCCAATAACGTCATGATGTCAAAACAAAACCACACACTTTTTTGTTGTTGTTTTTTTGGTCAGAAAAAATGTTTTTTGATTTGTAAATCTCATCTCTACAGCAATAATGTATAAATATGTGATAGTAATACAACATACAGTACAGCGTACATGTACAATGTAACAACTTGACGTCATTGCAAGATGGCGGCGTCCAGTGAGGCTAAGGCAGCACTATCTTTGACTTTGGTACAATCAAAACTTGCTGCAAAGGGAACACACGTTAAATCAGTAATTCCACACCGATGTGGTTCATTGGTTACAGACCCGACCACGATAAGTAGGATTCCTTATTTATAAATTAAGTATGTTGGTGTAAAAACCTGTTTAGGACCATCTAAATGGAGTTTTTGATTTTATCAGAGCCTTCTAGACATGAAATAACACCCCTATAGTCATCTTTACTTGTAAATAAACCACTTAAGACATGAGACTCGTGTTCATCTGTGTTACTATACATGTGTTCTCTAGGGGAACTGAGTGAAGCTGGACAGGAAGTGACGTCGGTGGGTTCAGAGCTTCAGCTTGCAACAGTGCTCTGTGTTTTTAGTCCGAATTGAGTTTTTCCTACTCATAAAATTAGCTCGTTTCAGAATTGGCATGTGGAAAAAAACTGCTCTCAGAAGTTTTCAGAATATTTGCAATCTAACGATTATTACATGAATATCGTGTGCATGTAAAGAGCTCCCTTTAAAGAGAGGGCAACGCATGACAGACCTTGGAGATTATTTCTTTGTGCCACTGACAGACAAAAGCCAGTGAAGGAGATAAGTTAGTGACACGCTTAAATGTGACAAAGCTTTGAACTGGCGTCACACAAACACTTGAGCCTCCAGATGAGATAAACATGTTTGCAATGGTGGGTGTACATTTCATTCTCCTCATCGCCGCTTCTCTCGCCCTTTGGAGGACTGCCCTCCCAGACGGACTAACGCCCTCACAATTATTTGTCTTTCTCTGAGCCGTTCCGCCGATTTTTCTCATCCTCCTCATAAGCTATGGCGTCCCTCACGTGCGCAGTCGCTCTCTGTGCACTCCCCGGCCTTTGGCCTCTCGAGTCGGGGTTGCACAAATCAGGATGTGTTGCAAGCCTTACGATCTCCATCTGCTGGGCCAAGTTGTGGATGAGAGAAGGAAATGCCGGCAGGAAGGAGGGAAGAATGATGGACTGCCAATGAAATATACAGCAGGCTGCAGAGAACACAGGCTGTTGTCTCCCCCAAGAAAACAAGAAATCCTTGAAAAAAAATCCAACATGTATACTTAACAAAAGTACTTTTCATTGTTTTTTAAATAACACGCGATGGAGGTCCGAGTGTGCATGCATGGATCTTATGCAACCACGGTACTGTTTCTGGAAGGCAGACTGCTTATGTATTGGAAATATATTTAGAAAAATCACCCCAAAAGCAGCTGCCTTTTGCTCCTTTCTCCTTGTTTTTCATCACTTTGTCAGATTTCCTTGTCACATCTTGTTGTGATAACAATAAATCCCCTATGATTGGATCTCACTGCAGTGTTTATAAAGAGAAGAGCCTCTCCGGGTCCACAGCTGCAGATCCGGTTGACGTGAATCCTAAAGCGCCATGTGAATCCAAACCTAGAGCGCTCGTGTAGGCGGGTCGGTCTGCAGGCTTCATGACGGCTTGCTAACGCCGCTCCTGCGAGGGCGGCGTCTTTCGCTTTTTTGTCGTCGGATTCACACGTCCCTGATGGAGCCTCCTCAAGAACTGGGTGGTAAAACACCGTGAAAACATCAGGAGATGACAGTGGAAGCTCGGACAGAGACCGGGGTATGCGGGTCATGTGTCTGAGTCCAGTACGCTTTTCAGGTATGATGGAAGGTGGCCTTCTGTTACAAAACACTGTGTGTGTGTGTGTGTGTGTGTGTTTGGGGGGGTGGGAGGGCTAGGTAAGCCTGACTGGAAATCCGTGTTCGTCTATTTTTAATTCATGGCATACCACCTGGCTAATGGTGTTTTTGGATCCGCCAACCCCCCCGCCTGCCACCCATCTCTAGCCCTCTCTCGCAAAGCCCAGAACAGAAACTTGCTTCAAACAATCAGACCTCGGCCAAATGCGCCCAAATTATTCATGGCTGCCTGCATTATGCGGCGCTGATCCTAATATCGGAATATTGCGGCAGTTGGGAAATGTCAGGTGGAATTAGGGCACTTATAGTGTGTATTTTTGTGTATATAAATATTTGTCATTTGATTTTCGGTCTTTGATTTGGTATTTCTGCTCGTATTTCTGGAAACCAGTCCCGTTTGAACACATACTAAAGTTCAACCTTTTGTACAATTTCATACTAAAAGGAATGACGTATGTGACAAAAGTGAGTACAGCCTTTACATTCCAGAAAGAAAGCGCGTCTAGTTGAAGGACGGCAAGGAGATTATAGAAAAAAAAAACTACAAATAGGAAGTGAATTTATTCTTATTCTATTTTCTTATTTTTCGTTTCTTATCTCTCCTGTCTTGCCTTGATTGTTTTATTCTGTGATTGCATGATTAAATTTATTATGGGAATTTTTGGAAAGCTGCTTGAAACAAAAAATTATCTTGGAGATTAGTAAAGAATTTACTAATCTCCATCTAGACTATAGAAAGTGAACTAGGATCTACTTCTGTAGTCATTGTACTTATTTTGTAAATTTTGTAAATATTATTATAATATTTTTATAATATTATTATAATATTTTTGTAAATACTGTATTTACTAACCACTAAAAATGAGTCGACACACAGCCATTATAGTCGGCAACACGGGTGAGTACCAAGTTAATCAAGTCTCGTCTACAGCCCAACATTGTGCATG
Organism: Oostethus manadensis; assembly: GCA_024372805.1. NCBI lineage: Eukaryota > Metazoa > Chordata > Actinopteri > Syngnathiformes > Syngnathidae > Oostethus > Oostethus manadensis. The sequence continues at coordinate 1,710,924 of QODF01000161.1, forward strand.
AGTGCTGCCAGTGGCAGGGAACTGTGGTTCATTCCAACATGTGCTATGCCACGGGGAAGAAGAAACTGGGCCACATGGCAGTTTTTCCACCATAAGGAGGCAGAACGCACCTTAAAGATGACAAGTGCATTGCTTCTAAGGCGAAGGCGGCCAAGTACAGTACGTCTCCTCCACACCTGAACCCAAGTAAGGACCTGTGGGGCATCCGCAAGCATAAGGGGGGAAGATGGAGGAGTGCAAGGTATCTAACATCTCCCAGCTTCCCCAGTGATGTCATCACGGAAGAGTTAATAGGACTCCAGTAAGAATTCCATGCCCAAGATGATTAAGGCAGTGGTGCTCCCACAAAATATTCACACCAAAAACACAATTTGGACACTGTGAGTTGTACTCACTGTTTAGACAATGTCAGTGGTTTTCAGTGAATCTATACTGCCATGCAAGTACGCTGACTACTCCAAATGACGTCCAAGATTACTTTCAATAGTATAGTCCCTTGACAAGACAATACTGTATTTCACCCTCCCATGGCAAACGTCATGTTGTCCTTCTTTCAAGACGGATCAACAATCGATTCACACAATCCTACATTCTTTACAGTTTAGGCACCCAAGCGACATAAAAACGAGACAACGACAATTAAATTCAAAACTTCTCTTTGTCTAAACGCTGACAGTGACAAAAGGGGGTAATCCTCTTAGCAGACACTGTCTTTGTTGGTAAATATCCCTATCAAGTTTGTTGCACGTCGGCCTAATGCGGCCTCCGGTCCGTGGGTGCAACGTGGCGGAGTTGACAGTGCGATGTCGGCGCTCTCATCAGAGGAGCGGGTGCATCCCATGGAAGAATGCTTGCACAACTTAAAGGCTTGTTAAAAACGGCCTTGGCCGCTCTCTTGTTGGCCAGACGTGAGCGGCTAATGAGTCTTTGCAAGTTTGTCTTTGCACCGACCTTAGTTTGCAAATCCATGCACCGTTTGCGATCAAGCCGCTGCATTTCTGCCAAAGAAATCAGACGTGTTCTCTCGACGGAGCGCGGCCAACAACTGTGATAATTTCTTTGGCAGACACAATGTGGCTCGGACAGATAAGTTTATCTTTGCGTTAGTTTGATTTGGCACACTTTCATCAAGATAACCATCGCTGATGGTGAGGAGTTAACATCAGACAGCCTTCAGTGGAAAACACTCCAGTATGTCTGCGGTGATGAGAAGAAAAGACAAGATCGCTTTTTTTATCATGAGAGGGTAGACTTCTACTTCATGATAACGCACCGTGATAAATGAAGTGATTCAAAAATAAAGATGGAGCAGATGAAGAAGGTTGTGGATTTTCACCTGAGGCCAAGCTTCCAGGAAGTCCTCCTCTCCTCCACTCTGATCCATTATGCAGCACAATTAGCCTCCACGTCAGGCTATTTTTACAAGCCTCAATAACATATAACCAATGTGCATTTCACCACTTCTTCCTTTCTTTCTTGGGCACGTTAATGCGGCAGATCAATGTACAGCTTTAACAACGTCACTCATTATTGAGCAGGGCTTTTGTCGGACGTCGTTTAGCGAGGCCCGATCGTCATCGTCAGAAGCGCAGGGATGAGTTAATTGGACTCATCTGTCTCGCTGGCGTGCGCTTGACCCCAGGAACCTTAAAGAGCAGTCAGCAGGAAAGTCCAGTTTGCTTCAAAGTCGGCTTTGCGCTATTTTTTGTGCTCTAAGTCCGGGTTTACACTAGGGGTGTCTTGGGCTATGTTCACACTGCAGGTCAATTCCGATTTTTTTGCTCACATGCAACCTGCATCTGAGTTTTTCATGTCTGGTGTCCGTGTGAACGGCACAATTCCGGCTTTTTCAAAGGCGACTCAGGTCTCATTGGTGTGTGGAGATAAATGGGCTATGTATGCGATGCGACTGCAGTGCGAACGCACGTATACGTCATGGAAAGGCGTGCATTGCCGTGCTCGCCGAGAATTTAAAGGTAGGCAGTCATGGAAAGACGTAGCAAGACTTGGATGAAGGTAATAACCCATGTAGGCAAAAGTTCTTCTCATCCGAAAATGATTTTTAAAAGGTGCCTTGGAACAGACGTGGCAACGAGTTGTCTACAAACTTCCATACCAAAATCCTTGCCGTTGCAGAAAATCCTTGAAATCGCCAGGAAAAAGAGCACGCTAGTAATGTGCAGACCAATACTGACATGGCGATATCTCCGATACCAGCTCTTCATGATCTAAAGTCGATTCTGAAATCAAAATGGTGATACTTTTGATACTTTGGGTATATGATTTTGTCCTTTGTTTTTTCTGACGTTGTATCGATTAGCTTGGCCGCATTGTAAATCACACCACTACCTGATACACTTCAGGGTTTAATATAAATCCATAAATGACTATGATGTCTTGTATTCTTTATGCTATCATTTGAAATCCTGTACACCACCTTTTAAATTCAACCACACTAGGTAAATTTGCACATAGTACTGAATTGGTATCGGCGATAACAGCCTGAATTTGATCCAGTGTCGAATCAGAAACCAAATCAATGGTATCGCACATCACTGGAGCACACACCGTCTTCCATTCCGTCAACACACAAAAATGCGAGTGATCGTCACTTTCCAGGTGCGTTGCGTTCACTTTACAAGTCGCATTGGTTTGGTAATGTGAACCACCAGATAAAAAATCAGATTTCAAACAAAAAATCCCAATCGGGAATCCTACCCTGCAGTGTGAACACAGCCTTAGAGTCGCCGACTATTTAACGATGTGATTCGGACGAGTTTCATAGGACTGACAGTCACAGCATGGAATCACATGAAAATGTCAGGACATGTTGGAGAGACTATGTCTCTCAACTTGCCTGGGAACACCTCAGGATCCGACGGGAGGAGCTGGACGAAGTAGCCGGGGAGAGAGAAGTCTGGGCTTCCCTGCTTAGGGTGCTGCCCCCCACCCCCCGCGACCCGACCTCGGATAAGCGGAAGAAAATGGATGGATGGATGGAATTATGATTCTTAAAGACTGAAAATGACCGAGATTATCACCGATCTTTACTCGTCTCTGCGAGCTCCACAGAGTCTACACACACCACCCAGCTGGGTGGAAGTGCTTGCAAGCAGCGTCTAGAACGTAAACAAAGGCCAGGAATTCCGCACACCGCACAGACTCTCCTTACAGATCATTTTTCTTTCTAACGTACGGACGTTAGAGAAAACAATGGACGACTTTTTGGACTGCAGTCATCATTTTCACACAAAAATGTACCGGAGTGTTTCTGCTCTTTGAGGTGAAAAAGAGCCACAAATGAGACATGTTCCTTTTGTTTTTGGGGCCCTCAGGCTGTATTTTCCTCTTGAATTGAGAATTACACAATTGGTTTTCTTGGTGCATGTTGATTTGACAAGATAGTCGGTCGCTAAGATCTGCTGTGATGTGCTGGATGTCGATCGTCACACTTTCCGCCTGTTACGTGCACAAATAAGAACCTTCGCGTGAACTCGGTGTGAAGACCGCCATGAAATCAGGGCTTCTAGTGTCCAAAATCCCATACTGACCAATCAAAAGAGCCTCTAGGCATCTGGCGTCTGATAAAAGCTACGGCGTTGCCGTACGTTCAGCGCCGCTAGCCGCGACACCCGAGTGCTTTGAGCTTGTGCGCAGCTTTCAAGATGAGAAGACCACGGCGCCCGTGCCCCCCCCCCCACCCCCTTGCACCACCAGGCTCCATTAGCACGATGCTAAATGCGCTCCGTACAGTAATTAGCTTGTATTAGCATGAGGCCTTCGTTAGAGCTTGGCACATCGCGAACGTGCTCTTTGACCCTCCTCCTCGCAGGTGCCGTCATCGCGGCAGATAAGGCGGGTAATTAGGCGACTTAAGTGGAAGGCGAGTGGGGGTGTTGGAAGCTTCATTAGCCCACCCCCCCACTTATGCAGCCCTTTAGTCAACCCTACTTGATCTTTACAAGCCCCCCCCCCCCCCACACACTTTCATTCTTTGCCTCCACTCTCTCATCTCCAGCAGCCTTACCTATGACCCCCTTTGGTTGCCTTATTCCCCCCTAAAAGTGGGGTGTGTGACAGGGTGGCTGATCAAAACATGAGGGGAGCTTGGAGATGGGGGGTGGGGGGCTCCCCAGGGAGGACATATTCCGAGGTAGGAGAGGGGATTTAAACAGCCGTCCAAAACCAGAGCTGAAGTGAGGGGTTGGGGGGGTTCTAAGCAAAAAGAGGTGCCGCCCCCGTCTTTAATCCCCCTAATGAGGGTGGGGAGCGATCCCCCCCACTGCTCCCAGTGCAGGCTGCTTTCACCTGTAAAGATCCTTAATGAGGTTTGCATGGTGAGAACCCTTTAACCCTTTTTGCTTGTTTGCTTCAAGTGCCTTAAAAAGAGTTTTGTGGATTGGTGAGAGCGGCCTTGAAGTGGATGAAAGATGACAGAAGCAGCCAAAACAACAAAGTGCTCTCTTGAGGCTTACGATATCCTCTTCTCTCTCTCTCTGTGTGTGTGTGTGTGTGTGTGTGTGTGTGTGCACATCCCTCTACAGAGTATATACTGTACGTGTGTGTGTTCCGTCACATCAGAAACATGACAGGCGCAAACGCTGATTCAGTGTGGCGGCAGGAGCATCCAAGAGCGCCGGGGATCCTACTGGGAGAAAAATGATATTCATTGGTCTTAAACGGCGAGGCTGGCCCGGCCGGTCGTGTTGCCACCGGCTGTGTCATGTTACATTATGACCTAAGGATGAGGAGGTGGACAGGGAGGGGCGAGGAGGGTCCGATGCTGGGTGGCGCTCATAGAGAGAATAGATTGCCTCAGGTACACTTTATACTTAGACTTCAACAAATATACTGTGTACACAGCATACTTCATTCCTGAGGGTGTTCCCTTCGACAGTGCAGTGCTGTTCCAAAGCCATTACTGTTACGGCTTATTAGCAGAAATGACAATCACATTATTTATTTGCTTCCTCTTCCTCTTCTGCTGCACTCTCACCGTCTGGGCCGCGTTGAGTGCATGAGTGCACCATCTGCGTACTGAGAGTGCACTTCATTTTGGACAAACCACCGGTTTGGGGGAAATTTTGTGGTGCCCCCTTTGGGTTGCAGTAAAAAAACAACACTATACTGTAGAGACTGAATATAGAGTATAGTCCATATACTGTATATATGATACAGGCACACTATTTTATGCTCATTATTATATATTTATACTATTAATATTTTAACATAGTATTATTAATAATGATATATTAATAACTATGTAAAAAAAAAAAAAAAAAAAAAAAAAAAATAGAATATTATTATTAATTTAATATTAATAACTGAATTATCTTATTATTAATAAATAATAATAATATCCATCCATCCGTTTACTATGCTGCTTATCCTCATTAGGGTCAATGGTATAACAAATATAATATTATCAATTATTATTATTATATAAATTATTAATTATCAACATATAAAAAATAAAATATTCTACACATTCAATAGTATAAAGAAATATTATCAATAATATCTTATTTTATCTCTAAAACTGTCATACAACCTATGTTTTTGTGTCCCTTTTTCAGGAGCACGTCCTACATCAGACCACATCAAATAACAAAGTTTCATTTTACAGTTTCTTTCACTGAATAAAACACCCGGAATGTACATGAATGATGGATATGTGAGTCCATAAAACATTGACTATAAAGTTGACTTGTGTTTGTTTGGCATCGAGGGTGAGGTAGGTGTCTGGATCACTGCATGTTAAAAGTGACTTAAACCAGCAAACATTTGTCTCAGATTGACTGACTACTTGCATGTCAAAAGTTTATTAAATACTTCGGAATCAACCGGTGGCAAGGATTCCCAGGCTCGGCGGGCCGGATGTGGCCCCGGGGCCATAGTTTGCTTACCCCTGCTATAGACCGTGTCGTGTGCCACGACAGTATTCATGAATTTAAGACTAGCATTTGATACAAATAATCACAATATCCTAATCAAAAAACAAGAAAGGTGTGGAATCGGAGGGTTAGATTTGAACTGAGTAAAACGCTGTGTGGCAAACAGGAAGCAAGTTGTAAAGCTAGGAGAACATATATATATCTGCAAGCTTAAATATATTGTGTGGCATACCGCAGGGGTCAATACAGAAACCAAAAGTGTTCCACCCATATATTAATGACATCACAATCACAAAATACCTACTGCTAAAATTATTTGCAGATGATTCTGCCGCTTTTTCTTCTGGACTCAAACAAGAGCTAGTAAAAAACGGCACAGATGAAATCACTATCCTAAAAAGACGGTTTCATAAAAACAGATTACCCCTGAAGTTACGTAAAACTAAAACAATGCTATTTAGTAAAAGAAGAAAGGACACTCAAAAGCAAATACAAATAGACAGAGCGGACAATGACAGGGTAAAAATACACATTTACATTTCTGGAGTCATAATAAAAGATAATACGCGCTGGAAATTACCATTAAAAATACATAACATAAAACAGCAATAAATCCCTCAATACTAAATAAAGCTACATTTGTGCTGGACCCAAAATCCCTCTCTATTGCTCTTTTGTATGACCATACCTAACATATTATGTGGAGGTGTTGGGAAATAACATAATCATAATAATATAATAATAATATAAAAGTACAATTTTTAAGTACAACTCTCCAAATGTACTTAAAAAGTTAGGATAATAATATAGCGAACATACTAAAATACCAATTATTTTGTTGCGAATCACAAAATGGGGGGAACTGTGGGCGCTTGGCAAAGGTCTGCGCTTTCCGAGTGCTTTTCTAATTAATCTTGTAGTCTAATAGTTTTGAATATTGACAAAATGTCTTTACAGAAGTTACAGTTCTGCTTTTGGACCTTGACTTTTTGCATTTGGAACAACATCCATTTACCTTGGGCTCGACTAATTCAGTCAGTCAGTACACGGATACTGTATTATGCGTCCCAGTTGTTGCACACGAGAAATTAGCAGCTTTCTAAAGTCAAAAACTGCAGCTGCGTCAGAAGCGCCCGGATGACAAATCCTGATTAAAGCAGAACAATAGTGTCGGGCTAAAACAAAAGCAACGGTTTATTTGTTAGCGTGGCATTGAGGGGCAGATGGAGGCGGGTGGGGGTGGCGCCCTGTCCTCCGTTGTCACGACACACCTTTTATTCTTTCTTCTCAATTAAATGGTTTGACATCACATGTTGTTGTGTCGGAATACTTAGACGGGTTTAAATCTCTAATTGATGTGGCACGAAAGTGGCATTGACTAACATAAATTACATTAAGAATATTATCTCTGACAATAGTGTTGTGTGTTCAAAGTCTGGCACGCGGGCCATTGAAGGCGTGCAGCTCATTTTTTGTAAAAACAAAATAAATTAATTATTAATGAGACATATATCATATTTTGCTAATTTTCCTTCTCATCTTCTCATATATGCTGACCTACATTGAATGGTTTTAGCATCTTTACTGTCCAAAATGTATCAACGTGGCTTCCGCTGAGCCTTTAATTTTTCTGTATGAGTCCCTCGCTGGAAAAAGTTTGGACACCCCTTATATAGATTATTGCAACCGCTTCCTTAATTTCTCCCTATGAACCCGATGTTCATTTTTGCCGCCAGTCGGATGGACGTGCATACAGCCAGCAGGCATCCTGCTATCCTACTCTACCAGTCGGTGCACGTGGAGCGTTATAGCATCCCTGCGCTCTTGCAGCTGTGCTAACATCTGTGCACCTGTGTTCTCCATCCACCCCGCTCCCTCCGATAAGCTGCCACCCCTCTGACGGGTATGAATAAAGGACGGAACAATCTGGAGACTCGGTTGCACAAGCTGCCGCCGGGACGATGCGCGTTTTCAATAATCCATGAAGCCCCCCACCTCCAACCCACTTGACTTTTTTCCACTTTTTGTTTTGGAAGTTCATCAGTGGAGTTGATAAGGTGGTTCAGGTGTTGTGGGGGGGGGATGAAAAGTGCTTCAAACAACAAGACCTTCCTTTTGAGAACAGTTCATTTTTAATAGGGCTGGTAACAGCGGTAAATGATTTCTTTCCCAAACAACCATCCACACTTCACTAGACAGACCGCAAGACGCATTCATGGGAACTCCGAACATCACTACTACTCTTTACTATGTGTGTATGTGTGGTCTAAACAAACGCAAATACAAAGAAAAGTAGATATTCTTATCACTCACTTGGTAACTCTTGCGAGCTACCAAGTATAGTATAAATTGCTGCTTTTAAGCACGCTTGGAAATCCCAGAAAATTCACTGAAAACACGTGAATGTAACTTAATTCACAGTCTTTGAAGGCATCTCTCCATTGCTCATACTAACACAATTAAAGTCAGATCCAAATACTGTGCTATTAAAAAAACCGGTGTTAGATAAATACGTTTTCAGACATGTGTGCAATCTCTTCAACTTCATTTAAATTTTCTGTTCATTTGGTGGTATATATATATATATCTTATATATATATATCCTGATAATAAGTAGGTGATGCATTAGTTACAAAATGATGCCGCATAACGTGATAGAAATGAAAATGATCAGGGGGAAATCAAAGACACCCCAAAAGTGAAAGTGAAAAAATGATGCAGCAGACCGGTCCATTTTGACAAAATGTCATTGTAGCAACTCAAAATGATTCTCAGTAGTTTGTGTAACCCCCACGTGCTTGTACGCATGCTCCTAATGAGACAACGGATGGTGTCCTGGGGGATCTCCTCCCAGGAGCAACAACCCTGTCTCTGTCTGGAAAGGTCTGAGGGAAATCACCAACTACAAACCCAAAGCCCCCCCCCCGCTGTTGACAACCTTCACTTAGCAGAAAGACTCAACACCCACTACTACAGGTTCAAAGATTCACACCCCTACCCCAGCCCACTGACTACAATGGACATTGCAGGCATATCATCCCTGGAGCCCTCCCCCTTCCCCGCTGCCCTCACACTCTCGGAGCAGAATGTGGCCAAGACATTTAAAAAACAGAACCCTCGGAAAGCTCCAGGTCCGGATGGTCTCTCTCCTTCCACCCTGAGACACTGTGCGGTAGAACTGGCGCCTGTCTTCACGGACATCTTCAACATCTCTTTGGAGTCATGCCATGTCCCTGCCTGCTTCAAGCTGTCCACCATTGTTCCCGTCCCCAAAAATCCCAGGATCACTGGACTCAACGACTACAGACCTGTGGCACTGACATCTGTGGTCATGAAGTCATTTGAGCGCCTGGTTCTGCCTCATCTCAAGTCCTTTACCTCCGCCCTCCTGGACCCTCTGCAGTTCGCCTACAGAGCCAACCGGTCTGTAGATGACGGCACCAACCTGGCCCTCCACTACATCCTGCAGCATCTGGACTCCCCAGGAACATACGCCAGGATCCTGTTTGTGTACTTCAGCTCTGCATTCAACACCATCCTCCCTGCTCTGCTCCAGGACAAGCTCACCCAGCTCAACGTGCCTGACTCCACCTGCAGGTGGATCACTGACTTCCTGACGAACCGGAGGCAGCGCGTGCGGCTGGGGAAGAATATCTCGGACACTCGGACTATCAGCACAGGATCCCCACAGGGCTGTGTACTTTCCCCGCTGCTCTTCTTCCTGTATACGAACTGCTGCACCTCCAGCCACGACTCGGTGAAACTGATTAAGTTTGCGGATGACACCACCCTCATCGGGCTCATCTCAAACGGTGATGAGTCTGCTTACAGGAAGGAGGTAGACCGGCTGGTGTCCTGGTGCAGCTGCAACAACCTGGAGCTCAATGCTCAGAAGACAGTGGAGAAGATCATGGAATTCAGGAAAGTCAAAGCCCCCCTTCCCCCCCTTGTCTTGACAGACTCCCCCATCACAACTGTGGAGTCCTTCCGCTTCCTGAAGACTAACATCACCCAGGACCTCAAGTGGGAGCAGACCATCAGCTCCCTCATCGAGAAGGCTCAGCCGAGGATGTAGTTCCTGAGGCAGCTAAGGAAAGCCAAGCTGCCTGCCCAGACGATGGTGCAATTCTACACGGCCATTATTGAGTCCATCCTCACCTCCTCCATCACAGTGTGGTTCGCTGGGGCCACTCTAGGGACAAACAAAGACTGCAGCGCATCGTGCGCTCCGCTGAGAAAGTGATCGGCTGCAGCCTTCCATCTCTCCAGGACCTTTACGTCTCCAGAACTCAGGGGCGAGCAGGCCGGATACTTGCTGACTCTTCCCACCCTGGACATGGACTATTTGAGCTACTTCCCTCTGGCAGAAGGTTACGGTCCATTCGGACCAAAACCTCTCGCCACAAGAACAGTTTCTTTCCTGCTGCTGAGCTCCTGGACGGTCTGAGAAGCAACCTGGTGGCGCCGGATGGACCTAAACATAATGTCCCAGAGGTGTTCTATTGGGTTTAGGTAAGGTGAAAGTGGAGGCCAGTCAATGGTATCAATTCCTTCATCCTCCAGGAACTGCCTGCATACTCTAGCCACATGAGGTCGGGCATTGTCGTGGACCAGGAGGAACCCAGGTCCCACTGCACCAACTTAGGTTCTGACAATGGGTCCAAGGATTTCATCCCAATAAATAGAAGCAGTCAGGGTGCCATTATCTAACCTGTAGAGGTCTGTGCGTCCTTCCGGGAAAATGCCCCCCCCCAGACCATTACTGACCAACCACCAAACCCGTCATGCTGAATGATGTTGCAGGCAGCATAACGTTCTTCCCGGCATCTCCAGACCCTTTCACGTCTTTCGCATGTGCTCAGGTTGAACTTGTTCTCATCGGTGAAGAGCACAGGGCGCCAGTACCGTAGTCAGCCAATTCTGGTGGTCTATGGCAAATGCCAATCGAGCTCTACAGACAGTAAGCACAGGGCCCACTAAAGGACGTCGGGTCCTCAGGCCTTATATATATATATATATCTATATATATCTATATATATATATAGATATATATATAGATATATATATATATTCTCCTGTCTGGTCGTTTATCTGTCTTTCAATAAAATACAGTAAAAATTGGCATATTTTAAACATAGTAATTAATCTTGATTATTTAATTTGGAAACTCTGATTAATCTGATTAAAAATTTTAATCATTTGACAGTCCTAATTTTAAAAACTTACATAACATATATAACTTTCATAACATACGTATGCATGTATTTGTAAGTCACCTCAAAAGTTCCAGCACTGGACAAACACTTCAAATGTTCAGATCTCAGCGGGTCGTCGGGAATCATAGTGATACGTTTTACCAAACAAATTGATTATACAAGAAAATAAATTTTTTGATCTGTCAAAAAAATTACAAAATCTGGAGTAGATATTGACCTTTTTACCTCATTTAACCCACTTCTATATGCGCTCCATTTGTTGCACATAGCATATCAAAGCGACAACTCTTGCCATATTTGCTTTAGCATTGCTTCATCAACGATGGCAGAGACATCAGTGATCTTTGGCTACAGGGTGCTGATGACCCTTGAGTTTCTCTTAGCGATTATTGAAGTATATCTCTATCCGTCCATCTATTTTTGTTGGATGAATAGAGGGATCATTTTTAACATGATTTGAACAAAGTACAAGGGAATGCCATCAATTTTATTTAACAGAACCTATTTCATCAACGGGGGAACCTGAAAAAGCGAAAAAGCTTTCATACTTGTAAAAATCACACACATGCCCCCACGCCTTTAGGGTGAATACGGTACTGCAAGCGCCTCCGCGTACGACATTTCTATGTATTTTTATTGTCCAAGTAGTAAGCATAAGGATTTCCACTTCCAAGACATTTGACTGGCTGTAGACAGTGATAGCGTATAATAAACATTATATTATTGGTGACATCCTGACAAAAAGAAACTGGCAAGCGCCATGACCCGACTCAGTGCTCTTGCCAAGTGCATTGGTGCCAACCTTATTGTAGGTTTCCGCCCTGTATTTGATTAGGAAATGTGCAACTTCAGCAAATATTACTAAAACAACTGGAATCATACAGAAAATACATTTAAAATACAGTTTAATGGGCACACGCTATATTAATACTTGTTGTTATGTTGTCATTATGTGTTTGTTAATTTTTCATCATGACAAGTGAGGCTCTGCCTCCCCTGACAGCCGCTGAAAGTAAAAAGTAGGTAAAGAACAACACACACGGTGACATATAGGAAGTGATGTTTACTGCTTTACATTATGGATCATTAAAAAAAATCTGCTGTTTGTCATGTTACAGTAACATCACGTGCACTGTAGTTCTCATCAGCAGGTTCTACCTGGAAAGTCAGAATGTTCCACAGGCTGCAACGCGACTAGCTGGTGGTAACGACACACGCACACTCCTTCTTCTCACACACGTAAACACCTTTCAGCAGCCAGCAGGGAGTCATCCTGCCCTCGCTGCGCTGCAAGGGCCGAGCCAAGCACACACACTCACACACGGGACGGACTACCAATTACCCACCTACATGTAATTATCCGATCATAAAGCCATTATCAGCTTATTAACATGGCCCCACCCACACACCAGCTAGCATGGAACAGAACAAACACAGAAATGTTAAATAACATACATTTTTCCATTTAGTAATTGAAGTAGTAAAGTAAACATTATATAACTACTCAAAAAAGCGACAGTTTTACAAGTGCATGGTAATGGCCTAAAGGGATAGTCCAGAATTTTTTGACATGAAGTTGCATGTCATCCCCATCACCAGTGTAGCGCATCAACAGTGACTTACCCCCCACCTCTTCCCGTGAGCCGAGTTCTGGTCGGGTTTTGGTGTTGGGGGAAGTAGTTTTGGTTAGTTTCTGGGGACAATTAGGTGAAGAGTTTGGCTTCTCAAAACAATACGTGTCCAAAAGAGTAATATATTTGCATCACAAAAATGCCTCCTTCCAAAAATCAGACCCCACAATCACTTTGGCGTAGTTTTTTTTCTACCGTCGTATCGCTGCGCGCACCCACCTGTCCACTGTTGTGTATGTTTCAGTGTTTACATTGTAAATATTCTACCGAGATCAATAATAGGTGGCACACATGAACTATTTAGCAGATTTTGCATTTGTCGTCATACAAGCAGTTTTGAATTCTCATCTAAATGCCTGCAAAAGCTAACGACATCTCCTCGCTCACGTCCACCGCCGTCCCGTGCACCATGGTTTCCAGACATCATTAAGGCGCGGCTGTAGCCGCTGTACACTTTATCCATAATTCAGCTGTGCATCCTGAATTATTCAAGCAAATAGCAGAGAAAACAATGGCGTTCACAGAATCTTACTTACACATAAAACTATTTAAATGTGGACTTGAATGTTTGAGGCCTTCTGATGGGGGTCGCAGGGTGGGGGGGCGAGGTGCTGACTAAGCTACAAATGCGGCCTCTTTTGCGACTGGAGCGTGGAAGGGCGGACTGGGTCGCATTAGAGAAGTAAATAAAGGAATTAAAGTTATATTTACGCTGACGTACAAGTCAGCAGAAATATCGGATGCAAATATACCGTTTGCATCACAAGTTGTGAACCATCTAGCAACGTTCCAGTACTTCCTGCTGGAGGTCACATGCGTGTTAAAGGTGTGCTCACGTGAGGCCTCCCCTCATGTTTAAGAGGCTGCATACAGCCGTGCCCCCCGATTGATTCCCCATCAAAAAAAGGCTGAATTAACATGAGTTGCTTACTTACCATATCTTGAATCATTTACTCCCCTTGGAGTAAAGCGAGGGGGAAGGCATGCAACTTTTATCACGGGAAAAAGAATCAGAATTCCCGGGATAGGAGGCAGGGGTGGCTCATGCATAAGTAAAGTGCACGGTACATGTTAGCACTATAACCTTGCTCAGGGATTTTGGCTGCCGGCACAGAGTGCATTACTGAGAGGGGTTTTATACGCTATCATATAGAGGCTGTAGGGGCCGGTGCTTGATCACGGAGCGCCGCTGATTCTGAGGCGAAGTTGGGAAGCTGGGAAGGACGCGCAGGAGAATGTCCTTGGGTCATACACACCACCACGCTCCCGCTTTATTCCCTCTTGTGTTTCGCTTTGCGCAACTTCTTGCCTGTCTTTTTGCCGCCTTAGTTACAGCACACACACATACACACACTTGCACTGCAGGCCGCTCACGTGACTTGCTATCATGTGAATCCCGCACTTTAGCTTCACTGCTAATGGACAAACTTTCTGAAACTCTTGATGCACGAGCACCACTCTCATTAAAGTGACAGTAATGGATTTGCCCACGCTAAATATGGCACCCTGGCATTGTCAGATTGATGCTACGTAAACTGCAGTACATTGTTTGTGTCGTTTGGGAATTCTTTTTAATACCCCCAGCGGACCCATCGCCTGCGGGGGCAAGCATGAGGGTCCGGTGCATGTAGTCCAGATGCCTCCTGGACGCCTCCCTGGTGAGGTGTCCCAGGCCTGCCCGTGCGGGAGGAGGCCCCAGGCCAGACCTAGGACACACTGGAAAGAAAATGTCTTACAGCTGGGCCGGGAACGCTTCTGTGTCCGTCTGGTGGAACTGGGAGAGATGGCCGGGGACCGGGAAGTACTTCCATACTGGGACTGCTGACCCCGCGACCCGAATAAGCAAAAGAAAATGGATGGATAGATGGGAATTATGTTTACTTTACTTTGCAAAAGCGACTTTTAATGATATTCTAACAGTAACGTGTGTCTGTTTCTTTGCACCGAACGTGAGAAAATCTGTCATCTCCCTCACTTGTTGGCTCCGCCTTGTTGTTGTTGTTGTGGATTTTCATCTAACCATCTTGAACAAGCTAGATAAACCCACTCCATGTATGTGTTCGCCACAAAACAAACAAGGAAACACAGACTTCGCTACACATCTTTAAAAATGGTTTCAAGCTTAGATGTATGAAATTTCACTAGGACTAGTTAGCATTTCTCAAATTAAATGAATGCTCTTTTGCAAGGTGTATGGAATACATTTGCATACATCTCCATACTTTTAGAGAATTAGTAATCCTGACCAGTGCCGCTGGGCATTCCAGGAGGAGACGTTCATATTTTTCCGGCCTACATCATAAATGTGTTTATTTATATGTGAATTCTACCCTTCGTTCCTTTTCAGGAAAGTGATCTGTGACCCTGTCATACCACCTAGGCGTCTTTTCCACTGCTGGTTGGGGAAAGAAACCACAGAGTGGCAGATGAGCATTGCCAAACACAATGCTAATTATTTTTAAAAACGTCAATGATAGTTATTTTTAAAAACGTCACTGGGGATTGGTAAAGCCTCAGAATCATTTCAAAACAACGGAATGCTCCGGGTGGAGGTTTATACTTCAAGATTGCTCATATATCATCCAATCATCATGCAGAAGCTGAGCGTCTGGGCCATCCCACTGCCCCACAGACCCCCAGAGATCCGGAGCGTTTGATGGAGTTTCGCGCAATGGAACAACCCACTCTACACTCCACCATCGAAGTCAGTAGACGCTCACGGTCAGACTGTGTAAAATCACCGTGGGGCTGCGGGGATAAATGATAAGGAAGTGGTGTCAGTTACCTGTGATAAGTACCAGATTCTGAAGTAAAGATGAAGGTATTCTAGCGCATATTTTCATCAATCAGCATAACAGTGAAAACAGACGCCAAGGGGAAGAATATCAATTCTAAAAAGTAGGGGAACCTAGGACTGAACCTTGAGGAACACTGTAAATGATTTTTTCCCCCCCAACATTTTAGGGGAAGCTAAGCTTCCTTTGCAGTTTTAGAGCCGTCACCACTGATACTGACATATTTTAATGCTCATGAATCCCTAATGATTAATAATAAGCCTAAGCCCACCACTTGATAGAAGACCTGCCCCACTCCTAATGTTACATTGTTGTGTGTGATACACATACTGTATTAGCATTAAAGCTGCAGGCACACAAAACAGTGTGCTCTCGGGAAGGCTTAATAAAGAACATTTAAACTGTGTAAATTTCAGCATCAAGCATCAAGGCTGGATTTTGTACAACATTTCTAATACATTATTGTGACATTACACTCGGCACCCCCTGACATGAAGTATTTTCATTGGCTGCTCATCGATGTCAACACAGCTACCGTCGTACTATATCTGCACATTTACTTTTTGACTCCTGAGGATTCTGCAGCCACTCTAGTTGTTCGGATTCTTTCCGCTTGTGTGGAATGGGAAAGGATGGGAAGGACTGCGGGGGTCACGGGAGGAATGAAGAGGCTTGAGTGGGCGGCGAAGCGGAGAAGCAGTAGGCCCAGACGTGAGAACTAATTTGACACATTTGCCCAGATTTCCAGCCCCGTCTGCCACTATCAACACGTTTAGCCCTCCTCGTCTTGTTGCCGTGGGAGATGGGTCTCGTGTGAAGGCCCAGCAAAAGTCTGTCAGATCAAAGTTGGGACGCAGTCATCCAGATGCACAATATCTCTTTTACCGAGCGCTAAGAAAAGAGAACCTGACAATCATTTTCCAGCATGGTGCAGGGGGTAAAATGTTACTGTATTCTATTTACATGCATTAGAAACACATGTTGTTCTTCCTGCACGTGCTGTTTATACGTATGGCTGATTTTTTTCTTGGAATCTACTGACAATCCTGTTGAGGGGTGGCAAATCCAAATGATATCTTGTTTTTATACAACATTTGAAACAGGACAGGAAGTGAGCATCTCCCCTTTACAGCTATAACAGCTTCCTCTCTTCTGGGAATCCCTTTGGAATGCTTTGGGTTGGAGTCGATCTATGGGAATTTTTGTTAGTTCAGCTAGAGTTATATCTTAAAGGTCTAGTATTAAGGTTTAGTATTTTTCACCAATTAACATAATAACGATAACAATGTATGAAATGTATGTATGTATGCTGGAATTTAGACAGTTTAAAAGGGCTTTTGGTCAGCCCTACTGGGAACACACCTTTTTGTGTGCCTGTAACTTTAATACTAATGAGATGTCCACAAAGGTGCATCTCCAAGAAGCGCTATTGTGCACTGTATCCCCTTCATACTTACACACTGTAACTCTTCACTTGTCCAAATTAATATATGTCATAAATCACCTTAACATTAATGTAACATTATTTTGAGATGTGTAGTGAAGCCTGCTATTTTTAGAAAGTGGTGGGAGCTAAGGGTAGCTCAGAGACGTTATCGTGTCCACGAGAAAGGACGTTTTTCCTTCGCGTTACCAAAAGACTACAGTATTGTAGACTATTTGACCACTTGCGTGCCTACATTCAGCCCTGTGAGCGTCTCGCTTGGCTCAGCTATGAATAACAGTAATTGTCCACTGGCTGTCTGGGTCTTTTGTGCCAATGCCAGCTGGCACTGTGTGTTTAACCTCCCACCCCTCCCACCACCCTCTTTCGCCTCTCACCCAACATACACATTTGACTACATTTCACTCCAGCTGTGGTCACGTGACCCTGGAACGATAGGGCTGGCTTTTGTCACACCAGCATGAATATACAAATGACATGCAGACAAGACTGCTGGGTCTATGGTGGCCCCTCCCTTCTTTCCAAAACTGATGCTTTCCAAATGATCCCATCAGTTTAGGCTACCTATTACAGCTCCACTACTTACAGTGGCCTATATAGCAATTTAGCTTGGGGGGGATCGCCCCCTTCTCCGCTTGATGGCTCATTTTCATAGGTGACATTTCACCAAATTGAGCATCCCAGACAGACAGGGACTGCGTTGTAGTGGAGCCATCAAAGCAGAGCTATTCAGCTAACTTGTTCCAGGGGTCACATTTTCACAAAGCTAAAGACCAGAGGGGCCAGACTTCTTCCTTCATTATTACAACACATTCTACACTTTTGTTATTTTCTATATGATGTTAATGCAAGGCTCTGTTTTTACTTGACCACATGGTATAAGACTTCGACAGACCTTTATTGATCCACAAAGGAAATTGCTTGGTTGCAGAAGCTCATTTGCAGAATGAAGCCAGCTTGTGGAACGTTACGTAAATCTCACTCCCCGGTGCCTTAAGAGCTGCACTAAACAACATGTCTAAACAATAACAGGGCTTTAAGCTCATTGGGTTGCCCTGCTGGACGTTAAGTCGTGCAGGGTGTGTGCAGGGCTGGACTGTGTACTGTTACACATGAATAATAATAATAATAATTCCCATTTATTAATTAAGATGTTAGATGCACAATGTTAACACTTGTAAAAGATCCTCCATACCATATCCCAAGCGTCAGGGGTGCGCGAGACGCTAGGAGTACCTTCAGTGTTAGTTCAGAGCTGCCAACACGTAAGAATTCATCATACTCAACATGCAATTTTACTCTTGAATATGCTTCCATGGTTCACAGCTCTCTATTTTGTTGCATTTTCTTGGTACAGAACAGACAAATAATTGGATAGTATCAGTTTTCTCAATAGTATTTCAAATTGGGGGGGCGCGAAAACATTTCTGTCCCATAGGGGGGCATGACAAAAATTAACTGACAACCACTGCTCTATATGAAGTCTTTTAAAGGATCTACTTACCTGCAATTGCTCAAGTCAAAAATCATTTTTTGGGAATCTACTGCAAAAACACTGGTCAAGGTCCTATAAATGAGAGGTGCGCTGTGCTGTTTGAACCACCTGCTATAAAAGATAGCTAGGTAGATAATGTATTCATTATAATGTGGAGAGCTGAAAAAACCTCAATATTGGCTGGTTTTAGAAACCTTCTTTAGTGATACTTGTCATGCTACAAGTGTGGACAGAGTCATCGGGGTTTCTCAATATCAACGCTCATTGTTTTCGCTCGTGCACTTTTTTTTTTATCCTGCAAACAAAAAAATGTCAGTTCAATGGTTGCCGCCATTACACAGACTAAAAAAAACAGTGTGTGTCGTCACATTCTAGTTTCGTCAGGCATTCTAGTATTGTAGAATCATCAGAACATGGAAGAGTGGATATCTATTGAGCTTAAATTGCAGATGATTATAACAAACTACAGTGGAAAATCTAAAAAGATCTGTTAGAAGTGATATGCAGTATGTTTGGATCATGAATCAATTATCTGTTCCAGGGTCTGTCTCCATCATAAACCCTTTAGTAACTGTACAGGCAACATTGCAAGTCACATTTGAACATTTTTACCTCCCATACAAGCGTAAAAATAAGTTAACTTCTGTGTAATTAAAACGTAAAATAGTGTTGCGTCTAGGCTAGTGCCTTCTACTTTTGCTACTAATTGAGGTCAGTATCCAGTTCTCTGGTAATGCAAAAAAGCCAAAAAAATGCAAAACACATGCAGAGTCAGTAACACTTTAAAATAAGGTACTTGTAATAAGCCTTAATAAGTAGTAATTGCAAGTAATAAGGCTTAGGGGTTAAGTGTTTAAGCACTTTTCCCACTTTAGATCCTGTAGCTGCAGAACTGCATTGTTAACTGTTAAAAACCACATAATACCAGGCTGTATTTAACGTGAATACATTATGACACTAATTAACATTTACATATCCTTATGCATGCAAATAAGCATTTAATATAAAATCTTATTCATATATTAAGAGGCTTATTACCTTTATTTACGAGCACCTCAACATAAAGCTTTACCCATCTCTTAAGACCCCTAAAGACTTCACAAGTGCGCTTTGCTTTTTCTTTGACTTTTTTTTTATGGTACCACCACAAAAGAGTGCCAGTGATGGCAAAGAGGAAAAGTGTGATGATAACCACAGAACTATGAATGCAGCTGTTAACAAGATATGGGTTTTGTCATGAAGAAAAGTAGTACACACGCCCTGGCTGCTCAGTACAATACAGCATATATACAGTCACGTGAAAAAATGAGGACACCCCAAGGAATAACTCTACTCCAGAACCACTGCACAGAAAAGGGTGAAGTTCTTCCAATACATGCGTCTCTGCTGTTGTGCTGAAACACGCCACACAATGTGCAGTTTGGGTACTCCGGTTTCCTCCCACATTCCAAAAACATGCATAGGTTAATTGGAGACTCTAAATTATCCATAGGCATGACTGTGAGAGTGAATGGTTGTATTGGTCTATACAGTATGTGCCAGTCCAGCCCAGCTGGTCCAGCTGGAATAGGCGACCCGAATGAGGGTAGGTAGCATAGAAAATGGATGGAGGTTGGATTGACTTGGACCTAACGTTCTGTAACGTTAGGGTGTTTAGCTGAATTACCACAAAATTTGGTACACAGTTTTAAAGGACTAGCAATATATATGACATATATTATATATAATATCTGTATTTTTCAGTAATGATTTTGTCCTTTCAGGACATATATCATTGCTGATGTCTTCATGGGACAAAGGCAGGCCAAGTGCATGTAAGACAAATTGTTTTTTTGTCCAGTGTTGGGCCAAAGGTGGAAGGCTAATTCTATAACTTCCCGCGGTCCTCTACCTTCCTCATGTCCCATGTGCTCCAGACAAAAAGCTAAGATGACAAAACAGCGCTATCGGTCTGACCTTTGGCCCAATGATTAGCTGTTTCGTCAACATAAGAAACGGCAGCATTAAAGCCTTAATGATGACCAATTTTAGGACGCGGGGGGACCCCAGCTGTGTCTAGGTCCAGACATATTGGTCTATGATGAGCTAAAGTGAGTCCATTTACCCGTGCTGCACTCCTCCTCGGCCGCAACCAGCAAACACATATGCATAATGGAGGAATAATGCAATCTTCTAATCGTTTGTTTGGGCCAGAGAGGAGAGCTCCTAAATGACAAGCCCCTCTGGCCTATAACACTATTAGAATTTCAAGTATGAGATCTTTTTTTCCCCCTGGTGGAATATTGAGATTTGCCGCCGTGGCTTTTTGCTCTCTTGCCAGTTTGCTGCGACTTTCCCTCGCTGTGACACATGTCTGCCAATCAAAGTGATGGACAGCTAACACAGAGAGGACAAAGACCAGGCAGTTTGTTTGAGGGAAGCATAGCGTGACACCTCAAAGCAAGGAAGCCTGCCCAAAGTCATGTCCTGCACTTCATTTACTGCTGCAACCATGCCGTGCACATGTTTATGGCCGCTATATTTACAACCTCAGCAATAAAACGTCGACTTTTATTCATTTTAAAGCTCGGCGTGTACTTTATTGATACCTGTAGGTAGATTTCTTTTGCAGTGAAATGGTGACATTTTGTGTACACAGGACCTCCAAAATAGATCAAAATAGATAGAAAAATAAGTAGACAAAATATTCACAATGAATAGAGACAAAAAATGTGATGAAGAAATACATAAATGGCAAATATGTAAATAAAAGTTAAAAAATTGTAAAAACCTAGAACCTATCTAAAATATTGAGCATAAAGATAAAATAAATAATGGAACATAAAGCTGGAACATATTGCACCCTTCCAAAAAAATACATCTTTTTTTTGCATGTTTGCAAAAATTACAGTATGTACACGGTGCAAATACTGTATACACGGGTGCTGCCCCATAACATAGAATGGCAAAAAGTTGATTTATTTCAATAATTTTATCACAAAGTGAAACTTGTATATTACATACATTCATCACACACAGACTGATATATTTTCAAATGTTTATTTCTTTTAATTTTGAGGATTACAGCCAAAAACTGAAAATCCCAAAAGTCAGTATCTGAGAAAATTAGAATACTACTTCTTCTTCTTCTTTTCCTATCGGCTTATCCCTTCAGGGGTTGCCACAGCAAATCATTTGCCTCCGTCTAACTCTGCCTCCTGGAAGAAACTACCTTCATGTCCTATTTCACCACATCCATAAACCTCCTCTTTGGTCTTCCTCTAAGCCTCCTGCCTGGTATTTTAAAACTCAGCA
The DNA here is from genome assembly GCA_024372805.1 of Oostethus manadensis. Classification (NCBI taxonomy): domain Eukaryota; kingdom Metazoa; phylum Chordata; class Actinopteri; order Syngnathiformes; family Syngnathidae; genus Oostethus; species Oostethus manadensis. Next base: position 1,732,693 of record QODF01000161.1, read on the forward strand.
TCCATTATATTCACTATATCTCCTCTGGACATCTCCGAACCATCTCAGTCTCTGATGTGCTCATTTCTGATCCTGTCCATCCTGGTCACACCCAAAGAGAACCTCAGCATCTTCATGTCTGCTACCTCCAGCTCTGCCTCCTGTCTTTTCCTCAGCGGCACTGTCTCTAAACCAAACAAACATCGCTGGTCTCACCACAGTTTTGTACACCTTTCCTTTCATTTTAGCTGAAACTCTTCTATCACACATCACACTTTTCTCCACCCACTCCAGCCTGCCTGCACGTGCTTCTTCACCTCTTTTCCACACTCTCCATTGCTCTGGACTGTTGACCCTAAGTACTTAAAATCCTCCACCTTCTCTCTTCTCTTCTCCCTGTAACCTCACTCTTCCACTTGAGTCCCTCTCATTTACACACATGTACTCCATCTTGCTGTGGCTGACCTTCATTCCTCTCCTTTCCAGGGCAAACCTCCACCCCTCAAACTTCTCCTCCACCTGTTCCCTGCTCTCACTACATATCACAATGTCATCTGCAAACATCATAGTCCATGGAGATTCCTGTCTAACCTCGTCCGTCAGCCTGTCCATCACCATAGCAAACAAGAAGGGGCTCAGAGCTGATCCCTGATGTAGTCCCACCTTCACTCGGAACTCCTCTGTCACACCTGCAGCACACCTCACTACTGTCTTACAGTCCTCGTACATGTCCTGCACCGCTCTAACATACTTCTCTGCCACTCCAGACTTCCTCATACAATACCACAGTTCCTCTCTGGGCACCCTGTCATAAGCTTTCTCCAGATCTACAAAAACACAATGCAGCTCCCTCTGACCTTCCCTGTACTTCTCCATCAACATCCTCAAAGCAAATACTGCATCTGTAGTACTCTTTTTGCATATAGGATATATGTGTATAGGATATACAGTATATAGATGAGACAATATTTAATATATATTTAACAGTGTGCAACAGAGTGTGGCACCATCTGTACCAACAGTTTGGCACCAAATCAGAAGCTCATCATTATTTGAATATTTTTTTCCTCATGAATTAAACAACTTGCTGGACGACGCTGTGTGTAGGTGCATGTGCATGTGTGAGCGTGTCCGGTACCTGCACTTAGACATGAAGAAAACAAGCGTGTTTATTTCACACTTTCACACAAAGCACATCCTAATATTGAATCGTGAGTGCAAGTGTGCATAGGTTAACCGCCATTGGCCACCAACTTGCTGGCTGGCAGGTGACCATTGGACATATGTTTGTGTGTCTACTGTGTGTGATGTCTTGGTTCAACACTCTCTCACATGTGTCCTTCAGGGCTAGGAGGCGTCTGCCAGGAGGACAAGTGACGCGACCTGAAGACCACGCTCATACCAACTTAGGTATTTTCAAATTCCATCCATCCATCCATTTTCTATACTGCTTATCCTTATTAGGGTCGCGAGTATGCTGGAGCCTATCCCATCTGACTTTGGGCGGGAGGTGGGGTACGCCCTGGACTGGTCGTTTTCAAATTTGATATATTTTAAAATGTGAAACAGTAAACCTTTAATTTTCCTGCTTAGGGGGAAATGTATATGTTCATTTATTTACATTTGTTGAATGATAAATTATGGTTGATTTTTTTCTTTTTTATTATATTTAATAGATACAATTTAATGAAGTATATTATTTTAGCACATGTTTTACTTTTTATTCATTCTTTATGTTTTAATGTATTATTATAGTTAACAATACTAATTCACCCGGTGTTCATAACTATACAGTGAAATGTTGTTATTTTTATTAATTAAATTGTATTCAATGAAAAATTCGAGAATATCTTTTTCAAAAATATATTTTTAATTATAGTGACCTCAAATTTTTTTTGGGTTAAAAATTTTTTCTTCCAATTTTCCTGCGCCACACTACGACAGCGTATTATGGGCACATTAAAAAAATAAAAATAAAAAACGTAAGATTTCATGATAAAAGTCATAATTTTACAAGTAAAAAAGTCGTAAAGTTACCTTTGACCCAGGCCGTCGCACCACTTGGCTTGACAAGCGTTTGAAGTGGAAGGAGGTTGTTTTTCCATTTGTGTGGTCGGACATTTCCTAGCTAATATTAATGTTTTTATTTGCTCACCGTGTGTTTAAAAATCCACTTTAAACTATAGCAAAGATCAAAATGCAACATCCTGACACTTCTCGGCCAGTGAGAGGATGTCATGGGTGGATTCTGGGGTGTTTTCAGAACTGTGAGATCCCTCCGTAATCCCTGTGTTTGTGGGATGAGGGCCGCCGGGATGCAATGAAAGTCGTAACGAGATCCGTCCGTATGGGTTGGAGATTAACGCCAGTGTCATATTTGCTTTAGTTTGCCAGAAGCAGACCTCTCTTTCAAGCCAGGCTGAACAATACACACTTGTTACATAATTTGATCAAATAATAACAATAAACAAAGACAAATGCTTATAGTATACACACTTTCAGAAAAATGAGGTGGGGACTGCCAGTAAGAGTCCTCAGTGATGAAGAAACGTCTTAGTAGAAACACAGGCGGTGAACCTCTGAACTTTTTCTTTTGTGTGTGTGCGTGCATGCGTGCTTACAAGTGAAATCTGTAGAGATGGAGACACGTCAGAGGAATGAGCGTGCGTGCGTGTGTGTGTGTGTGTGTGTGCGTGCTTATTGGAAGCGCATAGCCACAGTAGTCGGAAAAACCAAACCTGCCGGCCTAGCGGTGGGAAAAGCTGTCCCCCCCAGCACACACACACACGCACGCACACGAACACACACGCACACACACACACACACTGTATTTATACATACACAGGCAGAGTGAGCAGTCAGCTGCCTAGGCGTGTTTCTCAGCTCATTAAAAGAAAATCCCAACCACCGGACTGAAGAATTTCAATTAGAAGATTTCTTCTTTGAAGTCCACTGTATCTGTAGTCAGCCTGCGAACTTCCAGCAGGTACACCACACGTTTATCCCGTGTGTGGCCTCGCTAACGCACTCCTGCCATGTGTACGTACTGTAAGTCCCAAATTGTGTAATTACGATTGTATAAATCCCCTCCATCCCTGCCCTGCCCTTTGTTAATTTGCTTCTTCTAGCTGCAGTAGGGTTGCAGTAGTCTTGGATATAACTTATATACTTAGTCAGTATTCATTGTGAATAGGAGTATAAATTTACTATCCATAGAAAAGAACAGATCTTTGTCTAAATAGCTGGCAACACGCGTCCATCATGTATTCTTGCTGTGATTATTTAGTGTGAGCACTTATCTAGCACTACCTTCATCCACATTGGTGTGTACTTGATCACACCCGCACAGGTTTTTACCAGAATCCTCTTCCGACACCTTGCGCTCCTCCACCTTCTTTCCATACTTGGCTACTCCATCAACTTCTCCTTCAGCTTCCTCAGCAAGGCACTTGTCATCTTGGGGGTTTGTTTGGGTTTCCTTATTATGTTGGAAAACTGTCTGCTCCACAATATACATGGTGGTACAATGGTACTATTTACCAGTCGTGATCCACTCTGCTCATCCCTCTTGGGGAAGAGGCTAGAGAAGGTGCCCTAAAATAGTCTGTCTGCCCTCACGTCCGGGCTGGATTAGCATACCCAGAAGGATCACCACGTGCAACCGAAAACACAACACAATTAACTTCTGAGCCTCACCGCACACCGATGGACAGTGTAACCAGTGACTGATTCCAGAGTAGAACTGCCGTCATCTCTAGAGAGCAAGGAGATGCCATTTGATATAGATGCTCTCTTTAAAATCCAACAATGAAGGGGAAATGAAGGAGGAATAAGGGGTCTATACTTTCTAAGCGAGCCTTCTGAGAGCACAGAATCCATTGAATTCCACAGAGAAAGAATTCCCCAAGGAAGACAAAATTATTCTCCCAGGGAGACTTCCCTGCCAGGGTTGCACGGGATCGTCACATCTGGAGGGGCATTGGGAAGATCAACTCCAATAGAGCTTGGCTTCTCAGCAAATGCACTCAACATGACCTTACCATCCCCACGCCCTATTTGTTCCACCATCATCCAAAAACTAAAGAAGAAAAGATGGATTTAAAAGGGGCAGATCAGACAAAGGTTGAACCTTGATGGCCTGCAGGTATCTGTCACTCAGCAGCAACTCCAGGCTTCTCTTGGAAAATGCCTCCAACTTCCATACAACAATGAAGACCACTAGAATGCACTCAGATACACCATTCTTGATGTTTGTAAAAATACCCTTGGATATAAGTGTAGGAAACATCAAGGCTGGTTCAACAAAAATAATAAAAATCCAGCTCATCCACAATGGTGGAGAAATAAAGCAATGGCGAACCATTGACTGGCTGACACTGGAAACACCAAGAGTTTCTTCAAAACCGTCTATGGTCCAATGCCACAACCCCCAAAGGATGGCAACAAACTTCCAAGACGTTCATAACCATAGCACATATGAACCTCATATCATCGACCATATCCCTCAGAGTCCTATAAGAGAAAACATTGGGGGGGACCTCCCAACACGACTGAAGTAAAAGATGTCATCAGATTTCTCAAAAGCAAAAAGGCAGCTGGTCCTGATGGAATCCCCACAGAGATTTTAAAGAGAAGAGAACCCGAGCTCCAGAACCATATCCACGCCCTCAGCGTCTGGTCTAAAGAGAAACTCCCACCCGAGGTCAAGGACGCATTGATCGTGACCATCTTTAAGAAGTGGGGACAAGACTAAATGCAGGGACCACAGAGGCATTTGACTCCTATCAACAACAGGAAACATTCTTGCCCGTGTCCTCACAGTAAATACAGCCAAATATCTATCATGGAGCTCCAATATGCAGATAACACCATAGTCACACACTTTGCAGAAGACCCCGTGGAAATCCTGAATGCTTTTGCCAAAGCAGGGCTCTGGGTCTAAACGCAAACTTCATAAGACCAGGGTCCAATCAACCAGCAGCCTGCCCAGCCTATCTTTTCACTAAGCGTGGACCACTCTCCATATCTTTGCAGCCTTCTCACCTCCAACGTAGACACCGACTTGGAAGTCAGCCATGGCCTTAGCTGTGTCAGTGGTACATACACCAGGCTTAGGAAAAGTGTTTTTAAAGGCAGAGACTTGAAGACCCAAACCAAACATCCCAGTGATCCAACGCATCATCAACTTTGATGGACCAGCCACATCATCCACATGTCCAACACATGTCAAGGACATCCTCTTAGAGGCGCCTCAAGAACAACATCAAGACCAACGTAAAAAAGTTTCATCTCTCACTGGACAAATGGGTAAACGTCGCACTAGTGAAGCCGTGCAGCCGTGCAGCGACAACTACAAAAAGAATCATATTCTAAGGCTCAAACCCCAACACACTCTGTCACCTTCCCATGTTCATACTGCTCCAATATATGCAAGTCCTGGACTGGCCTCCACAGCCATCTTGGGGACCCACATGACAATCACACTTACAGTAAGTGGAGGCCGATGATGACTATCATAACAACGCCTGCTGAATCGTGACACTCATCCATGGGAAATGCGGCTCTTTTGTATTTTTGTTATTAAATCTTCAAAATGGCTTTTTGGTACATCTATCAGTCTTGTTCTGTTGGCAGATTATTTTTGGTGGAATTTTAGATAGAAGAATTTCGTATGTACGTGTTGTAAGAACAGTAGGCACTTTATATCATATATTACTTCATGAAGTGATCATATGAAAACAAAAGACTTACTCAGAGTCACCAAAGAGGACACAAGTAGGCAGTAGAATTTTGCATGAATGTAAAAATCATCTGTCGGTGTGTTTTTGAAAATATTTTTATAGCCTTTTGATGTTTATGATGCGTCTCGATACTTTCTTTGCTCAGCTTCTGCAAAACATCTTTGTTCGCCTACTCACCCGACCTACGACCTCTCCATTTTTTTGAAACATGTGCCAGAGCATTTTGGCTGTAAGACATACAGCAAAGAGCGGCTCCTCTTCCCTCTGTCGTTCCAATGCTGAGGTTTTCGCTCTCTCTTCCCCTCGGTGTGTGCGAGCTTCTTGTCAGGGATTTGCCTCCTCGATCCCACAAATCAACAGAGGATGGATGGCTATTGTGCCCAATCAAAGCACTTCCTCCTGGGATAATCCTTCAATTTGAGCAGGAAGAAAAGCCCAGTGCAGGGAGCCAATGGGTTGCTGGGGTGGGGGGTGGGGGTGTGTTCTGGATCAATCCTGTGAAGGGCCTACATTATACACTCTCATTTAGATTTTCACCGAAGAGACACAGCCCAGATCGCATCCTTTGACTGCTCTCCCTTTGTATTTCTCATTTAGTCCTCCTTTTCTTTCCTTATTATTCTGTTTATTCCTCTGCTGCTGTTGTCTTGGCCCGCCAGCTTTTTAGCACGTGGCGGCTCCATCGGTAGCACGCCGCCGCCGCCGCCGCCGCCGCCGCCGTGGGTGATTGACACGTCGCCGGCTAAAGCTACTCGGTTACAGTGGATGCGCGCTGACAGGAGCGTCAAAGATGAATGTTTGCTGTTGCACAAAAGGCCCGACGCCGCCGCCGCCGCCGCCGTGGGTGATTGACACGTCGCCGGCTAAAGCTACTCGGTTACAGTGGATGCGCGCTGACAGGAGCGTCAAAGATGAATGTTTGCTGTTGCACAAAAGGCCCGACGATCTTCCAACGGAGGAGGAGGCGGCGGCGGCGGGGATGTAATTAGCCACATTTGTCAGGTTAGCTTGACGGGGCAACCCGGAATGCCACGTTCAGGTCTCGGGCGTGCAGATAAGCTGCAGATTTGGTCGGATCGCTTTCATTTCTAGTCTCTTTTTAGTCTCATGTGACAGACATTGTTGTGTCAAGGTCTTTTTTGTATATAATGCACCTGATTTGGGAACTTCATCAATAGCAATTTCTTGATGAGAAACCGCCCGCCAAACAGCGGCGCTTTGTCAAGTCTCGCCTGGTTTTGACATCGACAAACAATAGCAGTGGGTTGTTTTGTTTGAGAGCTGTCAGATTTCACGTAAAAGCTCAATGTGAGACTCTACGACCTCAACCTTGATCTTTTTTTTCACATTTTCCATAATTGAACCTAACAAAATGCAGAAATAGTTGTAATCAAATGCATGCTTATTTTTCCTGACATGTTATCAAATATGAATAGTTGTATGGGTCAATAAAACAAGTTTCCTCAAAAGTATGCGGTTCAACACAAAGTGTAGGAGAAGAAGAAATTCAAGCTTTTCACTCATTTATGACTTTCAAAAGGGGAAAACGATTGTTGACGGTCTTTTGCAAGAAAACCACATATAAAGTGGGATAAAACAACTTGGTTTGCTGAGTTTGCTGAAATGTGTATTGTTTTAGGGGTGTCAATTGATTAAAATGTTTCATTTTGTCCATCGTAAACTCGTAATTAATCACGGATGCAAATAGATTTTTTTTTAAATCTCTGTGGAGTAAAAACAGCTATCGTTAACGTAAACGATAGCTACATTCATTTTTACATGAAGGCATATCAAATTTGGAATTATGGGCCATTATTTTATTCTCATTATAACAGTTACAAATCCCCCAGTTTTTGCATGTTTAATGCAAACGGCCATGAAAAAACAGTGGCGTTAAAGGAAACTTCCATGAATGCGTTAATAATGCGTTAACGTTGACAGCCCTCGTTTTTTACAGGAATATTGTAGGACGTAAATGAATGCTAGAAACCAGAATCTAGGTTTGAATCTCCGCTTGGACATCCCTGTGTGGAATTTGCATGTGCGCGCATGAGTTTTCTCCGGGTACTGCGGTTTCCTCCCACATTCCAAAAACATCCATGTTAATTGGCGACTCTAAATTGCCCACCGGTATGTATGTGAGTGGGAATGGTTTGTCTATATGTGCCCTACCTCTTGAGCTGGGATAGGCTCCAGCATACCCCACAACCCTAGTGAGGATAAGCGACATAAAAGATGGACGGATGCTTAAAAATCAGAATCAGCATTCAGGGATCCATTATACAGTATTACATTTTTGATCAATACATGTCCTTAGGTATGTCAGGTTTGAGTAAGGTGATTAAGCGTAGTTTTTGGTATTAATAGAATGAACATCGCAAATTTTTCTTGTTACTTTAGACACTTTTGAATATATTTCACATACAGTCGTTTAGAGTGGTCGGTAGATTGCAGGCCCAACCGTGATAAATGAATTTCGATTTCGGATTCACTGTTAATAAATGAAATATTTTCATACTTAAAGCATAGAAAACCTGCCCCTACTTTCTAAATATGTTTTTTAACATTATTAAAGCCCTGTAGACATGAAATAACACCCCTTTAGTCACTATTACAGTCCTATTATTTATTGTTTACATCGGATTACACAGCTATTATGCTACAAGGGACTCTAGACAGCCACTAGCTAGCAAGCTAGCGAGCTAACCAGTTAGCCTCAAATATATTTTTCGTAAACTTAAGAAAGGGTCTAAAACAAAGTGGGGAAGAAATACAGTAAGGACAGTAAGAAGCCACAAATTTACCACTTCCACACACAATGGGAGAATAACCTTTTTTTGCTGTAAGTAGGCTGGCAAAGTAGGGTAATAAGAATGAATGTCTCATCCATTTAACCTTACTGCTGCATTTCAATATGTTTTGAGTGTGCTTCTCAAATAGTGGGACGGCCCCCCTATTAGTGGGGGAACGTGGTCAAATGTCAAAGGGGGCGGAAGAGGCTGGGAGTACTTTCAATGTTAGTGCAGACCTGCCAACTTGTACAAATTCAACATACTCAACATGCAATTTGACTCTTGAACATGCTTCACAGCTCTCCATTTTGTTGCATTTTCCTGGTACAGTACAGACAAAAAAGTGGATATTATCAGTTTCTCAGTAGTATTTCAAATTGGGGGGGCCGCAAAAAAAATGTTGTCCTGTAAGGGGGGCACGACAAAAAATAACTGTCAACCACTGTAGTAGACCGTAGTCTACCACAAAACAACATCCATCCATCCATTTTCTATAACGCTTATCCTCATTAGGGTCGTGGGTATGCTGGAGCCTATCCCAGCTGGCTTTGGGCGGGAGGCGGGTGTACCCTGGACTGGTCGCCAGTCAATCGCAGGGCAGATAAAAACCCATTCACACTCTAATGGACAATTTAGAGTCAACTAACACGCACGTTTTTGGAATGTGGGAGGAAACCGGAGTACCCGGAGAAAACCCACCCACGCACGGGGAGAACATGCAAACTCCACACAGAGATGCCCAACGGAGATTTGAACTCTGATCTCCTGACTGTGAGGCCAACATGCTACCCACTCACCCACCATGCGGCCCCACAGAACAACAATCTTTAATAAGTTAACTTCTGAAAAAACGCAAAATGGCAAGGGAGCGATAGCAGAAAAGCGATATTGCGAGGGACAATTATACAGGCGAAATTTGATGAGTATCATCAAGTCAATGTTTAAATTGCAAGACAATGTCCATCGCTAGTTACTGAGTTCCCATGTGCACCCTGCAAGAGGTCACAAGCTGAGTGCACCTTGTGTTAACGCAAAGTGCTATATGTTCCTATACGTTCAAGGCCTTCACTTTTAATACCCCGATGGCTGAGATGGTTGTTGTGGTACGCAGTAAAACGAGGACCGATGCAAACATCCATCGGTGCATTATCTATACGTTGCAAGGGCGGTAATAGCTATTGATTCTTTGATGGCTCTTCTCTGAAAGGTAATCATCTTAAAGTTGTTTCAGCGAGTGCTCGGCGTACTTGACTTGAGTACAAAGTGTTTATTAAAGTGTTTTATTTCAGGGCGAAAAAACAAAAAAAAACCCAGTATTTTCAAAAGTGATGAAAGCGATTAAAAATAGACTCTTTTGGAAGTTGTCAGAGACTCCCATGCCAGCAAGTCCATCGTAAAACATGATTTTCCAGCCTTAAGAGAGGCTTTGGCACTTGGTTAAGATCCTAATAAGTTGCTATGTCTGGGCCAGCACACATGCTTCTGTTGTGTCTCTTGGACCTTTAAGTGGTTTTGTCTCAATGGCAGCTGCTGTTGGCTCACATCCGTCCAGGGGAAAGAGCCCAGAAGATGGACAACCATTGTGATCCAAAGTCCCATTTTTCTGCTGTGCACAACAAGCATGCAACACCTCAGTTTTAGTATTTCTGTGCTGTTGAGGTCTTGTCATCGCAGGATACCTCTTTTCCCCACGGGTGCATTGATGTCGTAACCCAAACTCCTGGATCGACGCATGCCAGTCGCATCAATGGATATCATTGAACAAAGCTGACTTGACACGACCTTTACCGGACTTCTGAGGTTCTCCAGTGCAGGAAGTCAAAACAGATGAGTGGATTAAGTATTAGGCAGCGTCCCCGGAGACTCATTAGCATCGAGGACAGGAATCAGAGAATAGCGAGAGAGAGAAGGAGGAAAGAACCGATCCCAGCTGGACCGACTGCCTTTTTCATGTGATCCCGTCGCTAGAAGAGACGTCTGTCTGGCTAGTCAAGTAGCAACCACAGAAGACTGGAGCCGCACTGAAGACGCAACAAAACCACCAGTGTTGGTTCAAAGTCAAAGCAGGGACATAATTCAGCATTTAGGACGCTAAGCTCACCTTCATCTTGTCTGTAGCAACCATACTTCCCACAAGGTTACCAATCAGTGTGACTAATCAACAGGTTCCTAATCCTGGAGCAAAGTGCTGCCTTCCATTTGTGATATCGCCTCCTTCTCCATAAAGAATCCTCAAAAGTTCCAACGGTGGACGCTGGCAGTTTACACACAGAGATTGCCGGTGCTGTGCAAGTTCACGGCACTTGTAGGACAACAACTAAAACAACAAGGTGAGACACGGCAGTGCCAGGTGGCAAACATTTATGCCCTACACCTCACGTCCTACATTTTTACAAGTCTCATGCAACCTCCAAAGGCGGAACATTTCCAGGTTGACTCTGTCCCCTCCATTCTGTGTTGGTTCTGTTAATGCAGGAAAAAAGCCGGAAAAATGACGGATTTTACAGGCAGTATGGAGGCTACTGGTATACTGTATGCTAGTACCTGCTAGTGCCTTGGATGCATTCACAATACCTCTTTTTGCACTCTTTTATGGAGGAAGTAAATAGTAAAATACTATAACAGACTTTTTTTTCAGAAACATGAGCAAAAATCTCACGATGAGCTGCCAACCATCATCTTTGAGTACCTAAGAGGGGTCTGCAACCCGCGGCTCTCTTATCCTTTCTGCTGTGGCTCCAGCTGATTTATGTGTCTGGGTAGTCACTACGCTGTCCCATCTGCCGCCATCATGAGCCTTTCAAAGTTCTGCATTGGAGTCGAGCCGTGCAATTCTCCACCAAAGTGCTAGGGGTAGTGTTTTATGGTGTGTCAACTTGGTAAGAAACCTCGATGCAACTCTTTCCCCATTGTTAGGTTACTTTGTCGCCAATAAACAATGACGATACGGCGAGTACAGTGCTACAACTGGAATTAATCGACGTGTAGCAACACTTTTCTTGCAAATGTTCAGAATCAGCTCTATTGGCCAAGTATGCTTACACAGACAAGTAATTTGACTCCAAAATTGGTAGAGAAGGCTTAAGAACAGGAACAGGAAGTCAGAAAAGGAACGTTAAGGGTACTATCTAATAGCATTACCTTCAATTTAGTGGTCAAATAGATTTTGTGGCTGCAGGTGGGTGTTCATTTGGTGGAAACGGGCCAAAATGGCTCTTTTGATGCTGAAGGTTGCCGACTCCTGACCTAGGAAAGCATGAGAGAAATATCATCTATTCATTATGGCAAAAGCGAAAGTAACTTCCTAAATCTACTCATTATTGAACACAATTGAATGGGCTTTTCATTGGCCATATTCGCACTCATCCACAGTTGTATGGAAAAACAGTTTTCGCCAACAACAATGTAGCATAACATTTGCAAATTTGGGCCAACTACAATACATTCCTTTTTTTCCTACTAAATAACACGTTTCACAGTTGCATGACAAAATCTCTTCTTTGCAGCGTGTCTTGGGCTTTAAAGAAAAAAAAAAATGACACCTAGGAAAAGGTCTTTTCAAAGCAGGATGCAACATGATTGGTTGTGTGGATTATTTCCAAAAGCGCATCCACGTGTGGTCCACGTTGTGCTGATGTGATGGATGATGTGAGTATTTGTGGTTAAGAAAATGGCAAATGGCACTTTAATGTTTATGACTTGCGAGAGGGGTACGATCACCTGAGTTCTGGCACAACCCGGCGTGCTGCCTCCTATTCCCAGATTACGCCACCCTCGTATATCGGGCTAGTGAAACTAGAACACATGCGGGCTTTATTTTAAACACTCGCTCGTCCCTTCCAGCTAAATGCTGTAAAGTTTCCGTCCAGCCCTCGTCTTGTAGCGTGTTATTTTCCTACGCCGGAGCTCCGTTCTGTCCTCCAAACTCCACCGCCGCCTGCATCTGACCGCCGCTCTCCCTTCTCGGCTCCGGGAGGCCCACAAGTGTCCCGACCTCTTCCTCTGCCGGCGCTTTTAAGCCCGGATCAAATGTTAGCCTTTAAAGAGCAAAAAAAAAAAAAAAAGTTGGATGTGGATGAGCAACTGCCTATGGAACACTTTAATCTGCAATGCTGTAATGTATTTAATTTCACACCCTCTGATGTTGTTGCCCCTTCTTAGGATTACCCAGGGGAGGTAGGAGGTGGGGGCACAAGGACATGGCAGCAGGGGGAAGACGGAGTGGGGAATTAAGAACAAGACTTAAGAAAGATAGAGGCAGAGGAGCAGCCATCATGGATAAAAACTCTTTTTTGGGCATTTTGAAGCATTGTTAGCATGTTAAGTATCCATTCGATTTGCGTGATTATATCACAACCAAAACAATAACAAAAGTGGACCCCGTTGCTGCTAAACAATTGATTTTGCAAAAAAACCTGCATTGCTACTGGAAAAAAACACACATCTACTCAAACATAAACTTTTGGATAGGACCCTCAAAATGTGGCGCGTTCGGGTTGATTCTTTAAAAGTGACACTGCCAAATACTGGCCGGCCTGGTGTACATATTTGCAGTTTTTGTGTGTGTGTGTGATTACCAGAGATTCCGTGTGCACATGAAACATTTCGGAAAAAACGACGCTATCGTTGTGGTGTAAACACTGATGATGACCGTAGTATTTGGGAGAACAATGGAGGAACACACATGCTGTTGCATTTGCGTTTGTTACTTTTTCAAGAAAGCGTATATTTACCACCATGACAAGCAGAAATGCAATACTTCCTACAATACGTCAGCTTTTATTTTCATATACGCGCTCAAACATTACCTTTATGCTTCCTTCCATTGCCACCTATTGGTCTGGCGTGCAAATGAGACTATTTTTGTCTGTTTTTCCTGCTGCATTTTAACTGGGATCCTTTTGACCACATATTGGTGGTATTTAAAAGCCTGTAAGAGCAAAAACAGCGTACCACAGTACCGTTTTTTCCCGTGTTGCTCGGGATAATGATACTTACATCAAAATCTGTACCCATTTGAATGCAGGTGATGATGACATCGCCAGCCAATGGCCTGGCATGCGTATGACGCTGTTTTTGCGGGTCTGTGTGAACCGGACTGTTTTTACAACATCGTAGTCATGGCGGGAAACTTTTCCAACATGAAAAGGACACTACTGTTTTTCTTGGATGTACCCTACTAGAGAAGAAGCGCTGAAATGCATAAAAAGATGTTCTCAGTCTTGGGGTCCGCGGGGGGAACGAGGCAGGGAAAAAGTGTTTATAAGATCCGGCCACTGAGCCGCCTTCCTTCACAGAGAAAAGGAAGAATGCCACTTTACAATTTGGAATGCTTTTATTCAAATGGGGGTCGGCTCCGTGTGCATTGTCACACCCTGGCAAATCCTATTGTACGGCTCGGGGGCTTCATAACACCCCAGGAGCGATGGATACAGTCTGGGCGCCCTTCCTTATGAGATGAGCATCTATGTGGCCTGGCTTCCGAAGCCCGAGACACATACACGGGTGGAAAGGGGGTAGGGATATCGCTGGCAATAATTCCCCGGGACGGGAGCGCACACTGACTCCTTTATATCGCCCCTTAATATCCAATTTACGGGCTCAGGCCCTCGGCCAGCGCGGCCCTCCAGAACGCAGACGGCCCAAAAACGCCAGCGTGAGATTAGGGCCAAGTTCTCTTTTTCTTGTGTTTGCCAGAAGTTTGAGGCTTACAGAAATATGAAACTAGTTTTCTCCCCCTTCACCCCCCCCCGCCCGCCTTCCTCTGTGCGTTCACTCAGTTCAGCCTTTCAAATGGCCAAAGACGTGAGCTATATGCAATAAATAATTACAGATTAAAACCCACTTTAGCGAGAAACAGTCTGCAGTTGTTCAAACTATTTGTGTTACTTGGAGATTTGTCAGGCCGGGGAGGTAAGAGGTTGGATGGTTTAGGGATTTTTTGTGTGTGTAGGGGCTGGAAAAAAAAGCAGTGAGGAGAGTCCATCATGCTTTGATGAGTGGGGATTTATTTTGGGGCGAAAAAGTAAAAGTTAGCAAGTGTATACATGCTTAAGAGGCGTGATATTCCCCCTCTGCTGATCTCCTTATCCTCTCCTTAGCCTCCCTAAGCAACACACACACACACACAGTTGGGGTTGACTCTCCCTCTCGCCAGCAAGCCTGTGTATCCTGTATTTACTGCTAACAAGGGCTTAGGTCAATAAGAATATATGGGGATTTATACTGGGAGCATGCAGCCTTTAAGTATTTTACACTTTGCTAAACTCTCTCTCTCACACTCCGCCCCGCACATTTCACTACACAACTAAACAACACACTAATGCCTCTTCAGTGCAACCACAAACAATTCAAAACCCGTTTACACTCGCGCCACATGGCCCCGACACACTACGTTTACAAATAATAGTCAGGCTTTAGCGCAGTGGGTCCCAAACTTCTTTTGCAGCGCCCCCTTTTGGAGATAAAATGATTTTCCGTGCCTCCCCTCCTGAGAATACGGTAATAGTGAAATGTGTCGGTGGTAGCCCTGCGCCCCCCGTGCCATAAAAGCCTGGCCCCGCCCTAGGAGGGCGTGGCCAGTTTGAAAACCACTGCTATTGGGTGACGTTAAAGCCGGTTTTTGATTCCATCCATCCATCCATCTTCTATGCTGCTTATCCTCATTAGGGTCGCCGAGGTATGCTGGAACCTATCCCAGCTGACATTGGGCGAGTGGCGGGGTACACCCTGGACCGGTCGCCAGTTCTAGTTAGAAAAAAACTTTCAGCAGTTGAAAAGAGGGTTGCCTTAGAACAGTCGCCTCCGATTTGACTGCAAATCTCGCCGTTGGATCGTATAAATACGTCATGTGATCAAGATTGTACCATACCAACTCCATGGGGGCACCCACGGCTGCAGCTGAGCATACATTTAACCATAGAATGTCTTTTGTTTTTCTTAGAAGCCCATTTTGATACAAAGTCAGTCTTGTGTGTTAATAAAGAATTAAAAATTGTTACGGTGTCTTCTTAGCACGGCGTTAACAACCCCGAGGATGCGGAGAGCAGGACGCCAAACAGGTCAGGAAGAGGATTTTCTTTAACAATCAATGCTGGTGGGCAGCAAGGAACAAAAAGTGTAACCAACGACGAACGGAAACAGACGACTAACAATTAGTGTGCACACCAGAACTTAAATAACAAGGTCACAAACAAGAAGCAGGTGCACTACGAGAAATGACAAATCAGGGAAGGCATGGGAAAAAATACGAAAATAAGAAATAACCACAACACAGGCCTGATAATGCAACTTAAACATTCCGTCACGCACACAAACATACAGATCGTGACACAAAATGACGTGTGTGTTCAACAGAAGACACACAAATGGAAGACCAGTGTATCTTTTTGCATTTGCAGTTTTGTATTTTGTTCATATGGGATGTGGTTTACCGTCTTACACTCGACAATAGCTTTTGGATATCGGATTTCCCAGCGCCAATGTTTTCATCCCTGATCTTCGCCTCCTGTCTGAGAGCTCCACAGTACCGGAGTCTACACACACCGCCCGGCTGGGTGGAAGAGCTTGCAGGCGGCGTCAAGGACAAAAACAAAGGCCCTATAGGGGGATCACACTTCTCTGGTAAAAAGTCTATTCCCAGGTGCTGGAGAGAAGGCTACGGCCGTTAGTCCAACCTCGACTACCCCTACTAGCCCGAGTAGCACTGTTAACATCTCCGTAGTGACCATGACTGACTCCAGCTGATAGTTTCTCTTTGGCAGCATAGAAGGTTTTGTTTGATGGCACTCATTGGATGACCCAATACTCAGGACACTGGGAAAGACCGTGGAACTCGGTGAAGATCTAAGAAGGAGAGCCATTTCTACAACTGGAAAGGACTCCATTGTGACACTTTTTTTAATAGCGACTATATTTTGCTTAATTTCTCTTACTCTTAATCACTACTGATGGATTTCCATCATCAAAAGCTGGTAATGCCAAGTACTATCTGTGGAACCCGGGGTTCTACGCACGAAATGGGCGGCGTAAACTACTCCTGGTGGCTCATTGCAAGATTTGATGGCTAGAAATAAACACACATACTAATGTTAGCTTACCCTGTGATTCAGACTCTGCAGTCTTAGACTCCACAGTCTCCTCTTGAATAAAAGGAGTTGGTGGTAAATCCAGCAGAAGATAAGAAAACAAAGCCTATCTTCTTCTTGTAATGAAGAGCCGCATGCTAAGAAGAAAGAATCTGGAATTGATGTTATCTTCGCTCCCTTAAAGGTCAAGCTGAGTGTGGCCAAGTCATAAAATAACCCCCCCCCCATCTCATTATTGGGGCATTTCTTCAGCCGCTGGCAGGGCGTTGGCGGCCGTGGCGCTGTGGAAATGGGATGATAAATCGGAGGTGGTCAATAGTGGATCTATAGGCAGTGTGTTGTTGCCTTTCACTTGAGGATAATTTATATCCCGCCCGATCAATAACTAATCTGGGCCATCGTCAGAGCTGAAATAAAGAGGAGAATGATGATGATGGCCGAAGGAGACGAGGCTTTGCTGGAATGTGTGGGAAATTGATGCCCTCCCTATACCCCATTTTGAAACACACACACACACACACACAAGCTGCTGATGGTAAGTCTTCACAAGTTTGGATGTACAGTTTTAAGGGGGGTGTGTGTGATAGACTTTATCAAACGACAGGTTGTACCCACGCTAAGGAACAACATGTGACTCTTCCCGACCAATCATCAGAGAAAAAGAATGACGAGAGTGTATCTATCTAATTAAACGGTAACAACCATCTGGGTTTTTTTTAAAAAGAGCTTATTTAGCGCAAAGTCACAGGGAATGGTCGACCTCCATTAGGTTTTGATATGGAAAATATTTTCCCATGGGAAATAACAGCAAAAGAAATGATCTGCGGTCATCACAAAAGCTTTATTAACAGTACAGGCGATGTCAATGAGTGGGTCATATTTAGGCACATGTTAACGTTCTTAACTGCCATGCAAGTGTAAAAAAAAGTTAACCACAGTTAACTGTTAAAGACCACAATTTGAAACAAATACTTTTAATGACGAATGATGTGATTCAAATCCCAGTGGAGCCTCATTCATTACCTGTTTTGCTTAAGTGTGAAAAGAAGCTAACCACTTTAAAACAGTGAAGGTAATGGATGTGCCTCACATATAACACAAACGTAAAAATAAGTTAACTAAAACATCCATCCATCCATTTCCTGCGCCGTTAATCCTCGTTAGGGCCATGGGGGAATGCTGGAGCCTATCCCAGCTGACTTTGGGCGAGAGGCGGGACACGCTGGTGATTGTATACGGTGAGAGGGCAGGGTATGTGTACAAATGTGGATTAAAAAGCGATGCCAACAGGGGTGAAGTGCAGTGTAATGCAGAATAAATCGTGTTGAGGACATGGAAGTGATTCAGCATGGTCATCTGTTGAAGGGTTGCAAAGAACTTGTTGGAGTGTCTGCTGGTTCTGACGGGCGATTCCGTATGTGTGTGTGTGTGTGTGGTTGTGGTGGTGGTGGTGGTGGTGGGGGGGTGTAGAGGCTGGCCCGTGGAGCTGAGGGGGCTGAACCCTGTGCCCTCAGATTAGCCCCTGCTTGATAGGATTAGGCTCTAATGACTGGGACTTGGAAGACAAAGGGAGTTTGTGCAAAGAGGCTTAGATATGGAAGAATTAGCAGCAACCTTCCATTGCTCCGGTCCTCTCTTTGCTCTTTTTGCTTTTTCTCGTGCTGACTCCTTTCTTCCTCTCCGCGACCTTTTTTTTTTTCACTTTCAGGCCCCCACCCCACCCCCTCTTGGCCATCTTATTTGTGAACATGACAAATGTAAAAGTCAACTCTGACTAAAAGTGAGGAGATGTGTTACTCACGCCGCTGTGTGGCACGGCTCGCTGCGTTTTATACCTGTCACCTGCACCTCTCATCATACATCTCAGGGAGTTAGTTTGGTAGTTAGCAGGATTACACCCAAAATGCTACAACAGGGCTGTCCAAAGTATCTCAGAGGGATACAGAAAGATACGTGATTTATTATTATTATTGATGCTGACGCCAATCCCCCCTCAATACATGCACAGCTACCTGAACAAAGCGTTCACATCCTAATAATATATCTCATCAACAATGAATTAAAAGTAATGCCTGGTTGGTTGCAGTTAACTGTTTCCAGACACGGCCGTGATAAATGAATTTCCTTGAAGTACGATTCTTTATTTATAAATTGAATAGTGAGAAGATCTCACAAGATGAAAATGTGACAAGATTTCTTGCTTGTAAGTAAATGAATTCAATCATAGATTCATTAAATAATCCATGTGGTCGTCTTTTGCATACGTGTCTGTTTTCTCCACTCTGGACCTTGGCACGTTTGTTCGATAGAACAACAGCATGAACGGAGTGAGCCCTCCTTTTTGTCTTACAGTCCTTTTGTCTCAGAGTGCACAGAGTGAAACATAGTTAGACCATAAAAAAATCCTGTTTCCTATCTAAATACATTCTTTGAGCATTATTAGAGCCCTCTAGACATGAAATACCACCCTATAGCCCCCTTTACACTTCTATTACCCAATATAGTAGGCATAATAAGAGTAAAATAGGCAAATTAAGACATAAATTAGACTCATCCTTGTGTGTGTTGCACTAATTGTGTTCACTGGGGGAGCTGAGTAAAAGGAAGGAAGGAAATCTCAGAGTTGAGTTTTAGCTTGCCGTGTGACTGCCAATAGTAGCCCGTGTTTTAATACGGATTACCGGGTCTGTAAAATAATCCAAACCTGCAATATAAATTTGCCGCCTGTGCGTCTCACCAAACACACAGTAACATTACTGACATCTAGTGACCAGTGTAAAATACTGCATACAGTATCATCAACATCTTTGAATGCGCCTTTTGAATGCCTTATATTTGTATTGGGTTTTAGTTCAGTCTGCCATTTTTATGCTATTTGAAAACCACTGTCCTATGCAAAAAAAGGAGTAAGTTTACTACTCTTTTTCTCTGACCGTGACACAGCGGATTACGGCTTGTTCACCTGAATTAACTTAGTAAATAATGCATGGATCCTAAAGACAAACTCCTGGCATTTTTGTTTTCAAATACACTCTTGGCTGCAGGAATCAAACAGTGGCATATTAAGGGCTGCGGTTTTTCGGTGTCCAATGCTTTTAATTGGCACTTGTGTGCCTGAAAATTATTTAACAAGAATGTAAAATGATTAGTTTGTATTTCTGAGCATTTTTTTCCATTGGACATGATGAAATAATCGGTTCCTGGGTCAAACTGCAGAGGCAACATTTTAAGTCCCCACTGTTAACGCCTGAAAGCAATACAACAATTACCCTTTAAGGACAGAGGTGTAACAACGATGGCAATTTACGCCATGGAGGTTCCCCACACTTTTTTCATTCTTAACTGTCATTCTAATGTAAAAAGAGATGAAATATATGAAAAAGAATATGAATATGAGAGGATTTCTTGTGTATATTCTTATTAATAGGTAAGTAGCTCTAATCCTTTAAAACCCTCTAAACTCAAATTGCACAAACATTTAGTAGCTCCAAACATCATCTTGATGGAAATGATTAGCCGGTTAGCCGCCATACTAATCGCCATGCTGCACCGCTCAGGTTCTAATTGCCACACAACAACAACGACGATAACAAAGACGGACTTAGGAGCTTTCCCGCCAGCTTACACGCGCGGAGCTTATGTTGCTGAATCTACGACAATTTGCTCAACAATTCCACGCGTTTCTACACACAGCTTTTTTCGGGGATGTCCAGGAAGAGGTGTGCGCCGGAGTTTGCCGAGCGCCAGCTGGGTTCTGATCCGGTTGACTTTCTTAAACCCGAGCGAGGGCACAAGCGCTGGCAGGGAGAGGGAGAGTTGAAGCCAAACTGCTGTCGCTCTTAATGGACTTATTGAGGCGTTTGTTTCCTGGCGTGCCAAGGTGCTGTTTGTCTGCTAGTTTGTCGTGCAAGAACCTTGAAGGAGTCAAAGTTTACTTAACACATTTTACGTTTAATTCTAAGCCTTTAATTACTCCACTAAGGCCTGCTGTAAAACTGACCCAAATATTCATAGACGTGTGTGAATAATTAGTATGCTCGTTGGGTCTGTCCTGTGAGTGTACCCTCGTTACAATTGGCCCCTAAATCGGGGTGGGCCAACTTTCTGACTGGCTGACACTGGGTTAAAAGATTTGGCGGAGGGGTCGTCTATATCTGAGTGGCATCAAACAAGTTGCTAACAGCGCAACGAAACAAAAAAACAACGGAACTACTATTGACACGTGGGTGATAAACGACTAAGCTCTAAACATGAAACGTAAAACTGTCATTTCCAAATGCCCGCAAGGCATGCTGGGTAGTCCAGCGGCAACAACAATATAAACTATGAACAATAAACTATGTTTACTCCTTGTTTACTTCTCCTCCTCAACAAGCTACCCAGCATGCCTGGCGGCGGGAATATAGGGGTGTCTTTTTGGCATGAGTATCGTGCGTAGATATTTGTTTCTATGCCCACATGGTGCCTTAAGTAGTTTACTTTGTGTTGATGTGTTGTGTTTTGAACACGCTACAGTTTGCATCTGACTATTTTGGCGACTCAAAAGCGAGCCACAGCAGCACTGCAAGGCGGCTACAGTTTTGACGGTAAAAGTTAAAAAAAGGAATTTGGAATTGCCCAGTGGGCCGGATTTAGACACTTGGCGGGCCCGATGTGGCCTATATGCGTACACACACAGACACACACACACACACAAGCAAGCACATGCGGCCTGTGCAGGACGCTAGATGAGGACCATATTCAGCCTGGTCAGGACACCAGATGCAGACTTTCTATTTAGGAACCTACATGCGAACAATATTCAGGAAGTGACCTGCAGCCCCTGACCAGGCGCGTCAAAGTAGGCGTGGTTTATTTGATGAAAACAAGCTTACTGTGGTCATTTTAAGAGCACCTTAAATGAGCAGGACAGTGCCCCTTTAAAAAACATTTTTCCATTATAATTATGTCATTTTCTTGAATGTTCCACACAACAGCTTGGATTCTGTTTCTGCCATTATTCTATGTCAATTTTCCATCAATCTGTCTGTCTTTTTCTCTGTCAATCAAAAAGGAAGTTCCGCCTCAGACACATAGCTTTGCTATCAGACAAATCATCCAATCAGATCAAGCAGAAGCCGAGCCCGGCCCATTGCCTCATAGTCCCCCAAAGACGCTGAGCATCCGATGGGCGGGACAAAGCCCAGCATTTATCCAATGACTGTCCAGTTTTGCGAGGAACGCTTCCCCATCGAAGACACTCAGCATCTGTGGGGATGAATGAGAAGGAAGTGGTGTCAGGTACCTGTAATAAGTAGCTGATTGGGAACAAAAGATGAAGGTATTCTAGCGCATATTTAGTCAATGAAATGCACACACAGCAGTACGTATTTCACGACTTTTCTGACATTTCACTGGAAGCCTCAGCTTCCCTGCAGTCTTTGAGCAATCACCTCCAGGCTATGTGGGCTATCTGCACATTTTGAGAGTTTTATGGACAGTTTGTGCTTTGCTGTCATGTACAGTCATCCCTCGCCACATTTCGGTTTGAATTTCGCAGCGTCACTCTATTACGTTTTTAATCATATATAAATTCATAAATCATTGCTGTTTCGCAGCAGTTTTTTTGTTACAAAAAATACAAAAAATATGCATATTCAAGCAAATTGTATGTATTTTTTTTCCCTAAATTAATCATATTCGAAAATTAAAATGGCTAAATGAAATCAACTCAGAAAATGCACTAAATGACATGTAGTATTCTACAATTGCCACTAGGTGTGTGTAGACAAGAGTTACCGCAGGAAGTGATGCAAAAAAATAAGTAAAAATGGAATAACAAGGAGCTCTCCCAATGCTAACATGTGTGAGTCAACATTGTCTTATATTCTGTTAGTATGTTTACTAAATAGGATAATACAAACGAAAAGGTGACTATAGGGGTGTTATTTCATGTATAGAGGGCTCTAATAATGTTGAAAACCATATTTTGAAGGTTGTGAACGGGTTTTTCTATGCCATAACTACAAAAGTCGTTCATTTATAAATAAGGAAATAAGGAAAGGCCAGTGTTCAAAGGAAAAAAATAAAAAAATTCACAGATTTGCACGGTGGTGAATTGCGAATGTGCAGGGATCCTCTGTAATAGCATAACATATTTTCTACTACTCAGAAATAGTCCAACCACAATTTAGAAGGTGTGTAGAATGTTTTAGTGCAAACCTAATTCCCCCAGGAGGTATTTTATATGTTGCACATATACAGTACATAAACATGTTTCAATAAGTAAATATTAACTCTAAGTAACACTTAGAAACACCCAAAACAAACAAAGATCATGCAGGTGCAAGTCCCCTTGCTTGTTCGCATTTACAACACAAGCTCGTTTGCGTCGCCTCAAGGCCGACAGTGTCATAAGTGAGCGTGAGGAGTAATTATGGGATGCAGGTGTGCTACAGTCACTAGAACAATGTGTCAGGAACAGACTGTCGCACAGTAATGCCACACTCGCACCCGTGATAATTAACAAAAAAAGCTGAATTCGGTCTTCCACACATCACAGATCCTTTTGACAGTTTCTGCAACTTTCTGGCAGCCTTCTGACAGCAGAGGCGGATCTTCTCAACGTCTTCACGCCACGTTTGACTCAATCCCTGGCGCTTGTTGTCATGACAGGGATTCATGCTCCGGAGGTATATAAATATATATTTTTGTACGGTGTGTTGGGATCATCCAACAATGTGAGGAACACTGACTGGCAGGAAGGTCAAGATCTGCACAGTCTGGTCACAGCGTGTCAAAAATCTCACTTTTTCAAAGATGATGAAACTAATGGCGCTGAGTAGGTTACAAAAATCATTTTCATAGATGAAGATTCATGCTTTTCTCCTGCAGAAATTAAGTACATTTTTTAGTATTTTTATTTTTTTTATTATTTTATTTAAGTATAAATACTTTTAAGTTTTATTTAAATTTAAATACTTATTTTATTTAAGTATTTTTAAAAAGAATTCCCCTGCACAAACGGTATTGTCTTTTTATCACTGTTTCTTTTTGCGTGACTTTAACTGTGACCAACTAGGAAATATCATTAAGAAAATAAACTCCTCTGCTCATTTTTGATTTGTAAAGCAATGTAAGGTCACCAAAATATTAGAAACAGCTGAGCATAAACTACAAGCAGAACAATAAACATCAAACGTGTAATACCGCCATGCCTACAGTGTCACTCAAAAGTGAGCATTCTCATCTTTGCTAAAGTCAGACCATTCTCATTAGGTTGTGCGGGAGTACCTAATCAAATGGCCGCTGCGTCTGTGTGTATAACAACCAGAAAACAACCAAAACGTTCACCCATAAAAAGCAGTGACATAGTGCCGCAGTAAAACCTGATGAATAATTCCATTCTATTTTATATTAGCCAAAAAGTCTTCCAGAAATAATAAATCTGACGTTTAATTTGAAGAGCCAGCTGCTGCCAAGAGCTTTTAAAAATGTTATAAAATATATAAAAATGTGACCAAAAATAGAGAGGTCTTATTCAGGTTTGATGGCATCTGTTAGAAGCGTTTTTTTACTCCAACCTAATCATCATTTTAAAGACTCCTAAACAAAGATCTTCTATTACAAAAAGATGTGCTCGCTGACTAAAATCATCATGAAGTAGCTGTTTTTTTTTTCTCCAATCTCCGCCAGGCTTGGGTCCACTCACACCCGCCGCAAGGAAAAAAATGAGTCTTCACGCCCCCCCCCCAATCCGACTCACCCTTCCTCTCCTCCTCGTCCTTCCTCGCTCTTTCTCACTTCCATCCCTCCATCACCTCCATCCACGAAAGGTGCCGATCAATTCACAGTCTTGCTGGGAGGTGTGACCGACCCGCACCCGCGCACCCCCATCCTCAACATTTCTCTTTTGGGGAAGCTGGGCCAAAGATGATGTTAAACTCTTTCAATGGGGGGGGGTGTGTGAGACCATTAGCACACCTGAACAAGAAGATGCAGTGGACATGGTGATGGGGGAGTTAGAGAGGGAGGGGTGGAGGGTATCAAGTGGAAATTCTGACCTGGTAGTCGCCACAAAGTGAGAATGGATTAGTGCTATTATTATTGTTAGCTTGACAGGCCTCCGTAGTCTATCCCACCCTACACTGTTCGTCATTCGGATGTACTTCTTTGGCCGGTCCATCATTGCCTTGATTTAGTCCAGAAAAAGACGCTGAAAACTGGACTGTTTAGGCCCAAATATGGACACTTTTCAAATCATACATTGTTTCAATAAATGGTAATGACGTCTTTTCAACGTTTCATTCATTCATTCATTTTCTATGCCGCTTATCCTCATTAGGGTCGCGGGTATGCTGGAGCCTATCCCATTTTTCAACTATTTTTTGCTGCTTGGGATAAATTACGAGACGCAGTACATGGCAAAGCAGATGTGAGTCACAGAAGTGCACGTGGGTTTAGATGTGATGTCAGCTGCCATGCGCTCACTGCTTTGCACTTGTAATTCTTGTCACCAGCGCTCACGTTGACGCCACACCTCTGGCGGCTAATTGAAGACGCCTCACGCATGTGCAACTTTCACAACCAGAAAAGGCGGTTTGTGTAGTAATTGCGTGGGAATTCTGAAGATAGTGAACTGCAATGCTGTTAGGAAAAAGTGGGATTGTTTTTGTTTTTGTGTAAATGCTGTTATGTTGAGCAATCCATATATTTCAAAGGAGGTATTTTTGGCGCGGAAAATATGGAATTTCTGGCCGCACGGTGGTCAAGTGGTTAGCATGTTGGCCACACAGTCAGGAGATCTGGAGGATTTGGGTTTGAATCTGGTTGGACATCTCTGTGTGGAGTTTGCATGTTCTTGTGTGTATGTGCATGGGAGGGTTTTTTCCGGGTACTCCGGTTTCCTCCCACATTCCAAAAACATGCATGTTAGGTTAATTGGCGACTCTAAATTGTCCATTAGAGTGTGAATGTTTGTTTGTCTATATGTGCCCTGCGATTGGCTGGCGACCAGTCCAGGGTGTACCCCGCGGTCTCGTCCAAAGTCAGCTGGGATAGGCTCCAGCATCCCCGTGACCCTAATGAGGATAAGCGGTACAGAAAATGAATGAATGAATGAATTTATGTAAAGTGGAAAATTGTTACTGAATGTTTTGATGCTGGAGGGGTTTGAATTGGTTGAGAAATGTACCATTTCTTTTAATGGGATGGCGGCGCAGAAACATGGAATTTCAGGCAAACCAGGAATTTTGGGAGTTATTTGAATTGAGCTG
Organism: Oostethus manadensis; assembly: GCA_024372805.1. Lineage (NCBI taxonomy): Eukaryota > Metazoa > Chordata > Actinopteri > Syngnathiformes > Syngnathidae > Oostethus > Oostethus manadensis. Next base: position 1,758,546 of record QODF01000161.1, read on the forward strand.
AATGTTTTGGTGTTGGAGTGGTTTGAATCAGTCAAGTGTGGAAGTGGTAAAAACTCTTAGATTAAAGAGGATTTTATGTTATGCAAAATAGTTTGAATGGGCTGAGCAATGTGGGAAAATGGCATTCATTTCAAAGGGAATTTCTTGGGTTGGATAATGTGGAAAAACAGGAATTTTTTGAACGTCAAAAAAAGATGAATGTTTTAAATGAGCTCAATGTTTTGATGATGGAGTGCTAAGAGAATTTTCAATTGAAATTTTGGCATGAAATTGTTAGTCTGTATGTCGTGAATGAGCTGAATGTTAGGTGAGAAGCACTGTCATCCAGGAGATACTCGAACTAGAACCGCAGCTACTCCGCTTTGAAAGTAGCCAGATGAGGTCACTCGGGCTTCTGGTCAAAATGTTTCCCTGACGCCTCCCCAGGGAGGTGCTCAGGGCACGTCTGACCGGTAGGAGGCCATGGGGAAGATCCAGGACACATTGGAGAGACTACGTCTCTCAACTGGTCTGGGAACGCCTCTGCTGTTGCCACCGGGAGGAGCAGGACGAAGTCTGGGAGAGTGAAGTCTGAGCTTCCCTGCTTAGGCTGCAACCTCCCCAACACAACCTCGGACAAAAAGAAGAAGATGGATGGATGAACATTTCTATTCATTTTCAATTGGAATTTTGTCTACAGAGTGTGCCAAACAAACTGAAGACTTTTGAATGTTTGAAAAATGTTCACGTAGTTAATAATGCAGTCTGTCTACACTACTGCGGTCCACAACCACAATAATGAACATATTTTTCAATTCATTTCCCTTTTTTGCATCTCATTAGACTGTGCAAATGTCCCTAATAAAGTGGGCGGTTTTATTGTTTTAATTGTTCTTCTCCTCTCTTGTCTCTTGCTTGCTTCCCTCCTGCTTTCTTTGCATGCTTGCTGTAATACCCAAGAGCTCCGCTAGAAGGCGCACATGATTAAGTATTCATGTGTGTGAGAAGCAAAGGGAGCCTCGTACATTCCAAAGTCCAACACTGGAGAAAAACCAAACCCTAAACAAAGAAAGAAAGTCAAACATTTAAATACTAATACCAATGTCACTATTTAAAAACTCATCAGTACGCTATATCGGTCAATGAGAATCCATTCAAATCACTTTATAGACAAACCTCACCATTAGAACGGTTTAATAATAAGGTTACAAAATGCTTGCAACGGGTTTTATACTTAAATGATACAATTTGACCTCTCAAAAAGAAACCAGGGATAAAAATTGTGCATTTGTAGTGTTTTTTTCTGTTTATTCTCATCTCAAGTGTGCTGCGAGGGCCTGTTTGACCAAATGTTTGACCTCAGCCAACACCCTTTGGCCTTAATTTGGATTGTCAAAATCTGCATGTCATATTTTTTTTTTTCACAAATACAAATATACACAAAAAACAAACACACTATTTGCCGCTTACATGCAACCATTAATTTGGATTGAAGCCACTTTAAGCGTTGTGGTAATCCAAAAATGAACCCCCCCCCTTCCTTCTCCGTGACGCCCCTGCTATATAGCAGAGAAAGTGGAGGTCCACTTAGGCTTTTATAGACGCTAATTGAAGCCCCCCTAATGACTTAATAATGCCTTTTGCGTTACTTTACAGTGGCCAGGTGCTGATAGGATCCACTTTTACATTCATGTGCACCATCACCCCCGTATGACCCACTAAAATGCACTTGTGGATTCCACTGCAAAAAAACCCAAAAACTACTAAATTAGACTCACAAACATGCACTTACAGAAATACAAAAAACGCCACGCGAATTAATACTCACCGATGCAGAAAAGTCCCACCAGCACACCCCTCTCAAGTCTCCCCGCGTCTTGGCGCACCACCCCGGGCCGTGCGCCTCCGCACCGTCCGGTGAATGCGCGCAGTTTAACGCGCCGTGTTTTGACCCAAGCGGCTCAAGCACGGGGGTGGTGTTGGTGTTGATTGATGTGCTGGAAAGGCTCCCGAGTGAAATGTCCACACCCCCTGTTAATATTAGCATTTCATGTACTTGCCTTATGACGCAGGCGAATAGCATGCCGGGACTTTTGTTGTAATAAATAGCAACACGCAGCTTTCTGTTCACGTGCAGATGGGAATAAACGTGCGCGTTTATTATGGGAATGTTTGGTGGAACTTCCCGCTGAAAAACACGCATTAGAAGAGAGACAATATGAATCTGTCTGTAATTGTGTTGGCATTTTGGTCACGCGTAATGCCTTTGAACGTGGGGGGGTACATATTTCTGCAAAGTTCACTTGTGCATGGGGTTACAGTTTTGTTTGTTCGGCTGACAAAGAAAGTGTGTTTTCCTTGCATTCAACAAAAAAAAACTGTTCCGTGCTGCTGTTTGCTTTTTGCACCTCCTCGCCAATGTGGCCTCGCGGCGATCAATCAATCATCCGTGCATCGATCAGCGGAGGCAACCAATGAGAACTCCTCCCTCCAACAACCCCATCCGAGCCCGGCTGCCATTGGCCAGCAGCGGCCAGGCTGGACTGACCCATTCGGCGCTGCAGCAAGGGGGTGCTGGCGGTGGAGGAAAGGACTTCTGAGCCAGAACTGGGCTTTTATTCCCAGTTTAAAGGACGCACACACTTATTGGTACCGCAATCCTCTGCCTTCGTTAAGCGACGCCAAAGCTGGCGGAGGAAGGGGTGGGTGGAAAGTTGAAAAAGAGGCCCCAGAACCGGCCGAACTGGACCGCGCAGTCTCCACAAGGTGCAAGAATGTCACGCATGCACGCAGCCATCATCCAAGGCGTGTTTTCTGCAGACACCGAAGCCACATGCTGTGTTTACTGGCACCGCTGAGTTCGGTCAAAGTGTCAACAATATACCTGGCGAGGTTCTGGTGCACAAAAAGACCCATTTCTTTGGGGGTGTCGATCCACTCCGTGCTGCTAATCTTTGACCCGTATGTGCATTCAGGGCTCTTTGGGTCAGGTTCTGGTTGTGATTCTGGTTCCGCCCACCCATCCACCCCCTGCCTCCGCGCCACTTGCTGCAGCCCAGCTCCTCGCTTAAGACCCGACCTGTTACGGCCAGCACAACTTCCGGGTTTGAGCAGTGTGGTCCAGACCGTGCGTTGGTGCTCAGCTGCACACACATCCACTGTGCGCGCGCGCGCACACGCACGGCATCGATCGTGGCTCCTTTAAGAAAAGCCTCAGCCTGCAGGATGAGCCCTCCTCCTCCTCTTCCTTCCCCTCCTCCTCCCGCTCCTCCCGCTGCCGCTGCTCTTGAGCTCCTCCAGACAGTCTTTGCATAAGTAAATCAAGCCGCGGGAGCGTGCAGCCGCCAAAGCCAGCGGAGACGCTTCATTCCGGGCCGTGACTGGGAACGCTGAGCCGGTGACGTTCCAGCAGCGGAGCTCCGCGCACAGGAGGACCCTCCGAGCCGCCGACACTTTGAGCCCCCGAAAAGACACGGGAACCAGCCATGAGAGTCGCTCGGTGTCTTTAATTTATTTTATTTTGTTTACATTTTTTGGGTGCTGGGCTGGTGGAAGCGGAGCACCGGTGCGCCCACAGAAGCAGAGCCGGGGATTGAGTCGCCTTGGCTGGGCTCAACTTCACAGGCTGGGAGGGAAAGAGCCAAACAAGGATTTTTTTGTTTGGGTTTTTATTTTCTGTTTATTTTTGCTGAAAAATCCTACCGCCTTGTTCGGATTTTCGTTGCTAATTTGCTCTCCAGGCTGGCTTCGGAGCGGATTTAAGTGGACTCACATCACGCACCAGGAGCGAGGGGGCTTATGGCGCAAAGGGTACGTACCGTGCAAGTACTACCTCCTCACCCGCTACTTCTTTAAAAGTTCCCTCCACGCTTACGAAGTTACAATGCTGTCACATTCGGGGACGCCTTTTGTTGTGTTTTGCAGAACTTTACGCACGGCCCAGCTCTCATTACGCCCCCCTCCCCTTCCCAAATCAAAAGCCCCTCTTTGCGCAAACTCTCCGTTTGACTCGTCTTGTTTTTTAGGATGACTTCTGACAGTCTTTGGTGGGGCAGGGGAGGGGGGGGGTGAACAAATCTCAACATTTGTCAAGAGTTCCACGCCAAAGCGAGACCCCCCCCCCCCAAAAAAAAAAAAAATAAAATAAATAAAACGCAGTCTAACGTAAGATATACGCGTGACGCCAACGAGGCCATTTTTGGTAATGAGGTGACGACAAATTATTTGGTTTGCACATCCTGCACAAAAATCTGTCACGTCAACTTTGGCACCCGAGTGGGGCCCCCACGCCGAGGGAGGGGGGCTTTGATTTGCAGCCTTCGGGCTGGACATGTTGGAGCTTTGAGTGATTTTGCTTTTGTTTGTCACTTTCACAAACAGCAGCGCTGCAGCCTCCTATTTGTGTTCAGTCAAGTAAGAAGAAGAAGAAAAAAAACCCAACAAAAGTCACAATTTAGTAGTCATTTGGGGTTGGGGGGGCTTAAAAATACACTCCAAAATACTTAAACACTCCAAAATACATGGCGCGGTAAATCAGCATTTTACTTGCTGCTGTACCGGGGATGATAGTTCAAATCCCTGCATGCATTTTCTTCAACTTGAATTAGTTAATTTGCTCCGCGCCGTGCAAAAGAGCGTAAGAGAAAGTTGAAATCAAATCTGAGCGGCTCCGGATTTAATTTGGCAGGGAATCACAGCCTCGCCGTGTACTGAAATTGTACTACTTCAAGTGTACGCGTCTTCGGCTTCGGCACTTTTAGGTTTTCTGTGCGCAAAAGCTGAAAAAGTTGATTTATTCTGCTCGTTCTTTTCTTTGGGAGGGGGGGTTCAACTTGAACGCTTTGCCTTTTCCGTGCATTTCTGACTGTAATGTGTGTGTAATAAGTTGCATGTGTTTGCGTGTGCTACAGTACGAAGACTTGCCCCACTACGGGATGGACGGGGTGGGCATCCCGACCACCATGTACGGAGACCCGCACGGAGCGCGCTCCATGCAGGCCGTGCACCTCAACCACGGGCCCCAGCTGCACTCGCACCAGTACCCGCACACCGCCCACACCAACACCATGCCCCCCAGCATGGGCTCGTCGGTCAACGACGCTCTCAAGAGGGACAAGGACGCCATATACGGGTACGGGACGGGTTGCAAAACGTTGGGTGGTGCTGGACTAGAAAGGAGCGGAGTCCTCTGCTCGCTCTGCCCCGGGAATAGCGAGGGGTTGTCGGCGTGGAGCGGCTTGGCGAGTCGGCGGGGCTCAGTTTGAACTGTCCATATTTTCAACCAGGAATTATTAGTATTTATTAAAATGCGATTCTATGCCAAATTCTGGCACCTTGCTTGGCAAAACGACGCGAGCCAGTGGAATAATTGGGCTTCTTATGGAATCGGATTGCGCCTCCTTGCAAATGAAACATGCAGCAATATCCGAACCGTTTGGGCTTTCCGACATTTGGACGGGCATGCTTCCGTAGAGGTTCCCATCACGTTTAGCCCCACGTAGAACGTCACAATAAGGGAGTGTTTCCACGCGGGGTTCAACCCGTTTGCACCGCTTCCATTCGACTTTACATTAAACGCGTTCGTGGCTCTGACCCGGACCGGGTCAACGCAAACGCCCGCAGAAAGAAAGCCCAAATGCAGATTTGGTGTTGCACTTTTTGGCACGCACGTCCCCACGGGCGAGTTGGTGCAAGGAACGGGTGGGGGGGTAGCATGGCTGCCTAAATCCAGCCTAGAGTCGTCTTGACCCCGACGCTCCCCTCCCCGGTGACATTTGCTATTTTGTGTAATGTGTGCGTGCTTCTGTCTTCTGTGCGTGTGCGTGCGTGTGCGCAGGCACCCTCTGTTCCCTCTGCTTGCACTGATTTTCGAGAAATGTGAATTAGCGACGTGCACCCCCAGAGAGCCCGGGGTGGCTGGAGGAGACGTCTGCTCGTCGGAGTCCTTCAATGAAGACATCGCAGTGTTTGCGAAACAGGTCGGCCATTTTTTTTTTATTTGGCCCAATCACCTCCCGTCTCATTCTAAATGCATACTTATTCTTGCCCCCCCCCCCCCTGCCCCTTTTAGATTCGTGCAGAAAAACCTTTATTTTCATCGAATCCAGAACTGGATAATCTGGTGAGTAATGACGTGTTTTGTGTCCTATTTGTGTGCGTGTGATATTTTGGAGGGTTGTGACGTCACGCTCGCGCCTTCCAAGAATGCTTTGTCTTTTTTTAAGGAGTCGCTTGATAACAGCAAGTGTGCAGTGCAATATTTCCAACAACGTATTTCCATCTCTGCAGATGATTCAAGCCATTCAGGTTTTACGGTTTCATCTCCTGGAGCTGGAAAAGGTAAAAAAAATAAATAAAGTAAAAATTGCAAGGGGGGTTGAGGGGGTGCCCTTGTTTTATTTGCATAAATGTATTTTTGCTCGTCGCTTATAATTAGCGTTCAAATCAATCACGACGCCATTTGTAACCACCGCTGCATGCTGGACCTTCTGGGGGGTGTCCGAGCTTGCATGCGAATCTGACACCTCTAAAAGCACTATTGCATAAATACCTATTTATTTTTAAAAGTTTGCATGCAGCAATTTATATATAATATAATATTATATATATATTATATATAATATTATATATAAATATATATTACATTTTGTTCTGCAAACAAAAAAAAATGTACATGAAATTGAAACTTCTACCTTTTTTTTTTACATTTTATTTTGAAACGTTTGGCGTGTTGGTGCGTCCCGGCCCGCGTGAGCCCCCTTGTCACTGCCAATTTCCAGATATCTCCATTCTGAGAGGGGGTGTTGGGTGGTCATGGGTATGGCGGTGGGGGGGAGAAATACTGTAGTCATGCGCAGCTCTGAGTCACATGATCTCACCTTTATTTTGTTTTATTTTATTTGTTTTTTAGAAAAAGTCACACACACACACACACGCACACACACACAAATAGCATGTACTTAGTCCCCTGGTCACTTTATTAGGTACAGCCAGTAAGGCTAAAAGTTCCATGTATTCACATAATATTCATTATGATACGATGAGGGTCACAATATTCCAAACAGCGCCTTTGTGCCCTGAACACACCTCAAAACCAAACATTATGATTTTCATAAAGTTTTATTAACTGGACACAGTGCAGGTTAACTGCCATAACTTGGCATCTGGCTGAAAATCGAATCTAATGTTCCTTCATTGTTATTTCAGATCATTTCATCCCTACGTGTGTGTGTGTGTGTGTGTGTGTGTTTATTGCAGTTGCAGGGGCATCCAAACTTTTTCCACAGTGGGCTGCATTTTATGTAAAAAAATAAAAATAAAAAGAAAGAAAGGCTAAAAAAAAAATCAAACAACATTTTGTGGTTTTAACATTTCAACTTTTCCTCCTACTTTGGTTGCGCACAAATAGCCCCCAGGCCAGGCTTTGGACACCCCTGCCTGAGCCTGTTTTTGAAATTGTGCACATGCATGACGCTTCTCCCGTCCGCCGCTCAGGTCCACGAGCTGTGCGACAACTTCTGCCATCGGTACATCAGCTGCTTGAAGGGCAAGATGCCCATCGACTTGGTCATAGACGACCGCGAGGGGGGCTCCAAGTCGGACAGCGAGGACATCACCAGGTCCTCTGTGGCCCTCGACCAGGTACACACACTCACCCCCCACCACCCCCCGGTGGCTCTTCTGGGTCATCCTTGCATGGCTGTTATTTGCATGTCATTAAGAGCCGCCGTCCTCCATCGGAATGAAAGATTTTCGGAATAAATGTTGCTGTTATTGGCCCATTAAGACATGAACCCAGGGTGCGAGATTAGCCAAAAATGTTGGTGGAAGGGGCTGGCGGTGGCATGCTATAAACTTGACCTCCTTCCTGTCAATTTTAATTTACTGGCCCCCTTTTCTCCCATCTCCCCTCCCTGCACCGCTCTTGTGTGCGGCCCTCGGCCCAGCAGAGCGCGTCGGCGTTGGGGTGCGAGGCTGAGACGCTCCGGTCCTTCCAGTTTGTCCACTGTGGAGCTCATGCACGCTTCATTAGGCGTCTTGTCAGTGTTTCTCTTCAGACATGAGTGCACATTGCTTATCGGGAGTGTAC
>QODF01000161.1:1766838-1795665 GCA_024372805.1 Oostethus manadensis
CCCCCCCCCCCCCCCCGTTTCCTCCATAACCCACTGCCTTTTATTTGGCCCTGCACAGATTGTGCAGCAATGAGATGGTATGTTTAGTAGCAAAGAAGGTAGATTAGCCAGTGTTTCCTTTTGTGGCCATATCACAGATAAGCTGGCCTTGCTGTATGTGACTCCAGCGTGCACCCTTAATGTGTCTTTAAAATAAGCGTGTCAGCCAAGTGATATCATGCAAAAATGTTTTTTCTGGCTATTACTTTCATAAAAGTCACTTGAAAATACAATGACAGGAAAGACGGCCGGACAGTCCAAAAAAAAAAATTCACCAAGCGATTAGGCTAAATAATTTAAATCTGTAGACCTTCTTATGGGTGAGTGGCTGGGAGGGGCTGAATGGCAAGGCTGGGAGGCTTCGGGGATAGGGGGGAGGCTTGTGTGTGTGTGTGTGTGTGATTATGGAAATGAGCAAAGATCACCCCACAAGATAATGCCGCGTTTAATCCAGAAAGAGAATTAAATAACACACTTTAAGTGTCTCTTTGAAGGGCTCCTTGTATCCTCTGGAGGATTCTTTTGTCAAAAGTGTTTTTCTATAGATGGGTCAGCGGAGAGAAGCCTTTTAGGACGTGTTAAAAGACCCATGAGGTTTTCTAGGTATATGAAGACGACCGTGTTGTCCTCGGGGCGCTGATGCAGATCTTTAATTGACTGTTAGATGAAGACGTGGCCTATTTTCGTTTAATGATGCTGCTGCTCCCACCTTCATTGACGAATAAAATATGTGGACCGGCTTTGTGTGGCCCGTGTTCCGGTGACAGCATTTCTATATATTCTTTACATTTTGTGGTCTATTTTTGTGTGACAAGCGGTGACATCCTTAACCAATTGGCTTCTCGTGTGCACGCGTGCGTGCGTATGTGTGTGTGTGTGTGCACATTATCTCCCTCCATATGTATTTTTAATACATGCCTACGGGCATAAAGTTGAAGCAGACCGGGCTGGGAAGAGGAGGGGAAAAAAAACATGCAGCAAATTTGCACAAAAGCAGCAATGTTAACAAGATGGCAGAAAGACGGCACATTTATTCATAAACCAATTTATTCCAGTGAGGCCAGTGTGGCAGAGAAAGGAAAATGTCAGGGATACTTTGAATTTATTAAACGGCAACAGTCTTTTTTGTGTTGTTGTACAAGGCCTGACACTATAGTGGTATGAATTATGGCGCCGGGAGTCATGGCAGTAATATTGGCAATATTGAAGTTGTCTTGTTCTAAGCTTGCCCGAGCAGGCGGCGAGAGGTGAAAAAGTCACAGAGGTTTGTGAATGTGACCCAGCCTGTTTGGTGTGTGTGTGTGTGTGTGTGTGTGTTGAGGCTGGCCTGATAAATGCAGCACTCCCTCAGGTGCTGTGTGGAGTGACTGGTGACTTGGACTTATTTAACCGTTTCCCTGCTGCCGCCTCCCCTCCCCGGAGAGGTCCTCGTGTAACCGCATTCCCCTCGCATGCACACCCGCCCGGCTCATCTGTGCACGTTGCAGGGGTCCTGGGCGGGGCTTGAAAATAACTTACTTTTAACGATCCATTTTTGAAAAGCGGCAACATTTGTAAATATGTGATAACTCTTCTTTCTCTATCGCACATCATTTCCTGTAGGATGGCGAGGGGCTTGAAAAAGCGGCATTTTAATGACTTATGCTTGGAAAAGGTTCCAGTCCCCACTCGGGCATCTCGGTGTGGAGTTGTACGGTATGTGTGAGTTTTCCCCCGGGTATTCCGATTTCCTCCCACATTCCAAAAACATGCATGTTAGGCTAATTGGCGACTCTAAATTGTCCATAGGTACGAATGTGAGTGTGAATGTTTGTTTGTCTGCAGTTGCCTGGCGACCAGTTCAGAGTGTAACCCATGGTCTTGCCCAAAGTCAGCTGGGATAGGCTCCAGCATACCCCCGCGAGCCTAGTGAGGATAATCGGCATAGAAGATGGACGGGTAAAAAGGCTAAACGTGTAAACAAAACCGTCTTCACATCGCGTCTCCCAGTAGTGCTGCAGATGATGCTGGTTGATGGCATCTCTCAAGCATAATAATAATGCATATTTGCATAGAAGCCGCATGGAACACAGCAGTACAGTGCGGCATACGGTTCAAAAATCAGTTTTCAAAGTACTTTACCTGCACTTGAAATGCCTTTTTTGTGTATTCAAAATGCATGGAAAATACTTAAAAGTGCTTGGAATGGTAGGAATTGGTTTTCAGGTCAATTCAGGCAGGCAAACATCGCCTTGAAATGTGTTGTCTTGCCACTTCAAAGAAAACATTGTTTTTACTTAATAGTGTAAGACGATCTACAGCTCTTTTGGGTACAATGGACATTCCACTGCTGGGCGGAACACAAAAAATGTCAATTGACCTTGAATGAGCTCGTAATAAAGATTGCAATAACTATTTTTGATCCATTCAAACCCAGCCTGGCACTTTTCTCCTGCACAAAAGTACCTTTTCTTATTTGTTACTCATGAAAAGTAAAATCAATATTTGTAATCATGCACCCGATAATTAGAGTTCTTCTTAAACGGGCTCCTTCAGTTGGACTTAGGTGACAATGAAAGCAGGTTTGTGACTGAGTGTGAGGTTTTATGTGCACGTAGACGCGGGAGGATGCTTCCTGTGCTTTTTGCAGCATTTGACTAAGGAGGAGAAGGAGGAGGAGGAGGCAGGCGGGCTTGATTTGCTAACGAACTCTGAGGGCCGCTAATGGCGCTGAGGACTCTCTGTGTGCCTGGAGAGGTCCTCCACTTGATGAAGTGGGACTGGAAATAATTGAAACTTCCTTTGGGGAAAGAAAAGTGACTTTCCTTTGTGGCCGTGAGAGTATTTCTTTTCAAATCATTCATCCGGTGAAGGTGTTTGTGTTTGATTCCCAAACCCGCCGGGTCGGCTCGCCGCGGAAGAATTCCCTGTTGGACGCGCTATCGGGGAATCTTCTCCTGACGATCGGCGCTGTTATGCAACGTGGCTTTCCAGGTCAGCGCGGCCCAGCGGTGTTGGTTTAGGTAACTCTGCCGGTCAAAGGGTGACCTCTGCCCCTGCCGGCCGCGCCTGAATGGAAACCCCGTTTGGGGCAGGGAGGGGCGTGGGGGGGGGCTGCGGGTCATCCACTATTTCCCTAATCAGGTCGGCCGCTATCGCTAATCTATTAGCCGGCGGCCGGAGTCACATTCAGCCTCTTTTTGTCAGCCCCTGCCAAGGCTCAAACGGCTCCCCTCAAACCAACCTTCTGAGTCATGGCGGGGGGAATTGTTGGTAATGGCGGCCTTTGTGGCGGCATAAAGGGGTGGTTTGACCCCCCGCCCGCCACCTCACCCCCCCCCTTCCCTTTCTTCCAGGGTGCAGTGAATGCGGGGCGGCTGTGCGGGATTCAACAAGTGACACAAAGAAGCCACCACGTGACTCGTGTGTGTCTTAGCCTCCTCATTATTGAGCCGGAATAGCAAGTAGGCTCATTTGAGGCGCTTCAGCGAAGCAGGAGTCCTGGCTGCAGCACAAAAAATCTACTTTTAGCGCGCGGAACTTCTTATTGTCCCCCAAACTAAGTGCTGGCTGAATGGTGGTTATGATGGCGGGGATGCTTCCCGTATGCCGGGTTTAATGTCCGCGGCGGCTTTGGCAACGCTAACAATAACCTGGCCTAGTGCATGTGTACTTAGCTAATGGAAAGTTCCTCTGCCGCCCCCTCCCTCCCTGAACCCCCACCGGCCTCTCACAATGGCCGCCGTCGCCAGGGGTTTCACCGCCGCCATCCCACGTGCACGGTGACCTAGCTCGGCTAAGCTAACGCGGCACAACGCGGGCCTTTTCGTTCAGCGGCGGAAGGGGGGTGGAAATATGCAGTGATGGGGGTGGGGGGTGTTCTCCTGAAGAGAAAACAAGCCGAGCAAGGACAAACTCACTTTGTCAGTTTGCAAGTCGGCCAAACCCGCTCCGTTAGCGTCTGCCTTTGAGCCCAACGTGTAATTATCATCTCCGGCAGGTGAACAGAACCTGATCCTGTGTCAAACATGCTTGACTTCTAAAAGATCGTTTACAAGCTCAGATTTATTATGGGCCGTGGTTAACTTCCTTTTACACTTGTAAGGTGAAACACTACCGAAAACATGCCTTTCCCCGGAAATGTGCAGTTTTGACCTTTTAAGACTTATTTACTGTATATGGATATCCATCATTCACATCATATGTGCTGATACATGTGAAAACATTACTAACAATGAAGGTAAGCATTGGGTAATCTCATGTTTCTACTCCGGAACGGCTGCACATGAAAAGCTGACAGTTTGTCAAAACATACACCCCTACCGGGTTGCCTGTGCTATTATTTTTTTTACATATACACCACACGCTTTGGGGTGGAGTTTGACTCCCATAAGTCGGACTGACTTGAAATTAGCTCACGGCAGGGATGTCCAAGGTGCGGCACGGGGGCCATTCGTGGCGCGTGGCTGTGTTTTTATTGGCCAGCAGCACATTCAGCAAGAAAACGAATAAAAACAAACACAAAAATGTAAAAAAAAGAAAAATCAGCAGTGAATTTACAAGAATAAGGTCACTGCTGATTTTTTATTTCTGTTAAGGTCAATCAGAGAAAAACGTTGTAAGCTAACAAACATGATTTTGGTAGCATTTAGTTGCAATATTTCAATACTAAGGAAAACTCCATGATTTGTAATGCCATAATATTTTGAGAAACAAAGTTATAATATTACCGGAATAAGTTTGAAGAAAGTAATAATTAAACATGCGGGTAAACAATTTACAAGAGGAAAGTAAAAATCTTTGAAAACAAACATATTTTGCAAGAATAAAGTCAGAATATTGAGAGAAAAAAGCCATATTCTAACTTCTAATATTTGGAGCAAAAATTATCTAATTGTAGTAGCATACAGTTGAAATACCAAAGAAAAAAAAAGTTGTAAAATGAGAAATAAACAAAACAAAACAAATAATTTCTGGAAATGAGGTTGGGGACAAAGTTAGAATATTATGGCCGGAATATTTCAAAAAGAACTAAATAATTTAAGAAGTTCGCTGAAATATTTGGACCCCCCTCCCAAAAAATAAAAAATAAAAAATAAAAATAACAGCAAAAATGGGAAACAAGAGCAAATATCAAAGTTCATGCTAATAATAACAATAATACGCTTTTTCAACTACGTCACAAAGCTGAGATGCATCGCCGCCATGAAAAACATATTTGCAACTTAGCAGATAATTGGCCATTTGTCACTGTCAAATTATTAACAAACCATATCTGTATTACTGGTATGGTAGCGTGTCTTCTAAAGCATTTTACCCACAACCCACAGGGGGCGCCACAAAGGTCATGTTCTCTACCTAGACCCTTTAACCAATCCCAGTGAATTATGCACGTTTTGGCCCATCATCGACCAATTTGTCCCCAAGTAGCGCCAACCTAACCTCAATGTGTCCCTGAGCGGTCCTCCAACCTTCTCACTTCCGTGTTTACATTGTTAGAAATGTGGACGTGTGATGATAATCGAATAATCATAGATCCTACTCAACAGGTCCCCAACGTTCTCAGCGAAAGCCGGGGTCAATTTTGTGAAATGTGTTAGAAGAAAAGACATTTTATATGACATATCAACTATTTGTGAATGACTAACTTCCATTCCATCGATTTCCCTGTTATCAGACAGGTTTACAGAAACGTTCATCTTCTCCCACACGTTTGTCACAACAAGCTCTTAGAAAATGCTACAACTGTCATTGCAGTTCATGGGAAGACCCCAAGTACTGGTAAATTGCTCTCCATTTAAAATGCAAATAAAACCTTTTTTTTTTTTTAGATCCTGTGGTTTTCAGGGTGAAGGTTACAAAGCACACTTCAAGCATTGATAACAGTTTGGTAAAATCACAAGATGATGCAATTCTGGTAAAATAAGCCTGCAAATGGTGCAACCTTTGTCGAAACTTTGTGAAAAAGCTGATGGGAACGATCACAATGAAAAACCCGACAAAATCCTGGAGGGATTGTCTAACCGCTGATTGCGTCATATCGGCTAAATGAGAAGAGTATACTGTATGTAAGAATAGGACTGACACAGCAGTGAGTAAACATGCCTTTAGATTCATCATGGCCACAGTTTGACCCGGGAACAGATTATTTCTATTCCCACTTCTTTGTGTGGAAAACCGGAAGAAAGGTTTATCGCTTGTACGTCCCCTTACTTCTGGGAGGGCAGTGCATGATAGCAAACGTGCCTTGCTGAAAAGGTCAAATATGATGTTAAGGGGAAATCAGCAGCAGCAGCAAAGCATTCTGGGGGATGTAGTCTGAATCTGTCATTTTCTTTTGCCACTATTGAAGAGCGAAAGTGTGTGCGTGTGTGTGTGTTGGATTATGTATATTTACGCCTTTGCCGCTAAGTATGCTCATAAGATTATTCCTGCACCCTCGCTGCCTGTAAATAAAGGCAAAAAAGGGAGATTGCAGCACCTCTGGGAAGGGGGGGGCAGGGCAAATCCCAACAACCTCAGCCGTCACATCTTTTTATTATTGCAAATCAATTGGAGAGGCAACATTTATTGCATGAGCGCTTGTAGGAATCCCCCCCCCCCCCCCCCCTTGCAGAGTTGGAATTTGCAGCAAGCTTTTCGTGCAGAATTGGAGCAGAAGGAAATAAAGAGAGCAAATTGAAGATAATAAACTGTAAAAAAGAACGATAGAACGCAAATATACACACATGGCTCTAAATGGGTGGTGTGGTTTGGGGTGGGGGTCTTGGGGTTTCCCCTGGGCAGAGGATATAAGAAGTTTAGCTAAAGCTCGGCAGAACAGAACCTGGAAAATTGAATTTACTTGACAATTAAGCATTGAAACACAACCTGCGCAGGAGGGAGAAAGAACAGACAGTCCTTTGGCGCGGGCGGGAGGGGCCTCATTAGGACGGCACAGAATAAATCGACTGTGTTGCTTTGTGTGCAGGGCGCTCTCTATTCATCATTCCGTGTGTCCTACATCTATGTTATATTTTTCCAGGGTGGGCCCCACTGGTGTGTGTGTGTGTGTGTTGGGCTAAGGTGTGTGTGTGTGTGCTCTGTGGTCAAGGTGTGTGCTTTTGTCAAACAAGACCTGCCCGGTGTGTTGCTTGTAGTTGACGTATGTTCATGTGTGCCATCTACTGAGGAGTGTTGTGTGTTTGCCAATGGCTGCGCGAGTACATGCTGTGCGTGCGTGCGTGCGTGCCATCTCAGCCGCGTGTGCACTAATTGCGCGTTAGATCGGCGCTTGCATCTTTTAAGGGCGGCTTGTGATTATAAATAACCCCCCCCCCTCTCCTCCGACCCTGTGGAGATGCCATCCCACCCCTCCCCGCTCGCGCCTCAGCGCCGCCCCCTTTCCCATGGGGCCTGGGCAGCCACCTCCCAGCAGGCACCGCGCTCTTTTGTTCAATTACAGCTAATGCACAAGTTAGCCGCTCTCCCCCACCCCCTCCTCACATTCCATGTTCTAATTATTTTTTCAAGTGTTGCACAATTAAAACACAGAAAAGGACATGCAAGCAGAGGGCAACCTCCATTACGAAATGTATGCACTGTGAATTGAAATAGTCTGTTCCGGGGTCAAACTGTGCCCATCAATAAATCTTTATTATTGTACTGGCAATGTTTAAGTCACATTTGAACGTTTATAACCATTGTAAAAGTGTAAACCTTACCTGCAAGAAACGGCTGTTTAAAAAAGAAAACTAAAACAAAATGACTCACCCTTGGACGACAGCTGTGGACACGTAAGCGAGGGCAACTCGACTTCTTGCGTTGGACTTTTTGAACATTCGGAACCGTCGCACAAGTGTAAACATTTGTTAACTGCCGTATAGTCAAACTAAATAAAACTAAAACAAAACACTAAAACACTCTGCCCTTGACGATTCAGGAGAGAGGCGTGGAAAACACGTAAGTGAGAAAAAACTCGTCGATTTTTTGCAAAAAGTGTAAAAACTGGCGACTAAAAAGGAAATAAATAGAATCTCAATTCGGGTCGGGCATCGTTTGAATTTGAGCAATTCCGGTTCAGATTTCAATTCCTCGTTTCGACTCCGGTTCCTAACGATTCTTGATTGCGATTCTTTTCAGGGATATGGTAATAAAAGATCACGTGGCTTAAATGAGGGCACCAACCAAAGTTCTTGAATGAAGTGCTCGAATGTCTCCATGATTTTTTATCAAGTACTTTACTATAAATTTCTCCCTGGGCTACTTTGAAACAGGATACAGTACTCTATAAATATCAAACCATTGACCTGGAAAGTTTCTTGACGTAGACGCACACCTTCACGAATGATTTGTATTTTTGAAACGCTGACTGGGGTCAACTTCCTGGCTAAAGCAAGCATTAACCAGCATCGGGTCGGTGGTCTATGGAAAAAGTACACACGTTGGCTGGATATTTGAGTTGCTATATTGTGTTTGCATGAGATCAACGTCATTTATTGTCTGACTTACACCGTACACCGTGAATCCACAGGTGTTTAATCCTTCGCCATCGCACGTTGTCCGTGGTTGAAATGGACGAACACGATGTTACGCGGCCATTTTTTTCCTGTCAGGGAGCTGGTCTGATTGCGTAACGATGGCGTCAATCACAGAACGTAGGGATCGAAATAAAAAAAAAAAAGAACAATTCCTGACGAATCGGAACGTTAGGCTTCCACGGATGCTCCATCCTCGACGCCCGACCCTAACTGCAAGCGACGGGATGGAGGCCTTCTGACCTTTTATCATCCTGTCGTACAAGTGTCATAATCTAACCGTCAAATGTACGCGGCGGAAACATACGTTGCCGAGTCAACTTTTGTCACGCTTCTAAAAGTGTAAAATATAAGTGTAAAAATAAGTTAACCACCGTATAGTGGAGTACAGTCCTGTACTTTTGCTGTGCATGTTCTGTTTTTTCATCATGGGTGTTGACCCTCCCTTAGCCTTGTCATGTCGTCATGAGCAGCCTTGACAGGCTCTGATTTTCCCTACGAGGCAAAAGACGAAATATGCAAATGTCTCAGGTGACCTCCAGCCTGCACATTTGGACTTTTAGGAGACTCATTTTCCAAGGAGACACCAAGTTTTTGTATCTGTTTAGCGGCATTTGGCTTTAGAGGTTCCTCTGTAGTGCTTCCATTGCGGCTGGCGTAGCTCCACACAAACAGTTCTACTCATTTTTTCCCCTTTAAAGCTGCAACTTCGGAGGAATTAACTGTTTGAGCGCCAAGATGAGCATGTGGTCCGGATTACCTCGCGTCTGATGTTCTGTCGGAGGCGTGTGCGGGACGCCCGTTTATCTGCCCCATCCGAGTCAGGCATCTGCTGGCGCGGGGACTTTCCTCTTCATCGCCGAGCCTAATTTGGGAAAACAACAATTATATTGTGCATGTAAACCGCCGGACTGTAATTTCATTGCCCGGTGACATCAACAGGTCCCGAATGTGTTTATGTCTCTGTCACTGCGTCAAGCTTTAAAACAAGCACCTCTTTTGATTAAATGTCCACGTCTTTAACGCTCCAAGTGTCTCCAGTTGGACGCCACGAATGCACCAGTATTCCAATTGGAACCAGTTGTTGCGCTCCGTGCTCCGCTCGATAAAGCAAAGCGGACGATGCAGCTCGGTACCGGCTTGACACTCACAGGTGGTGTTTTGGCCCGTGTGAGGGATGCCGTGATGAATCCCGTTTGAAGTTTCTTTCAGAAGCGCTGAGAAATAAGAGGTAACATCTGGTCTGGTTGCAGTATGAGGAGGAGAGTGGGAAGGGTGTTTGTTGATCGTTTTCTGCAGTCAGTGTGTAAGTAATCTGTGTGTGTGAGGCAACTCCTACGTGCACACGCTCACACAAGATTTGGTCACACTTTGGCAGCGTATGCATCAAACGTGCACTTTGCTTTGTCACAAATAGTTCTGGTTCTGCTTGTGTTTGAGGCCCCCCTGGGTTCTGGTCTGGCTCTGTGGGTACCTCGGCACTAGAAAGATCCAATGAAGTTGAAAAATGATTTTCCTTTTGGGGTTCTGAGAGGTTTCACGCACACTTTGCATTGCTCCCCTGTTCCATCAAAGCCACGGCACACGCTGCTGTCTGCACGCCAGGCCACCGGTTGGCGATGTCACTTTGTAAAGAAACACTGCAAGCGTTCACAGCCAATTCTTTTCCTCCTGCAATTATCTTGTTGGATTTAATAGCAGCATAGAAAATACTCCAATCTTCTCTTCCGGGTTCAAAATGCTGTTGTCCCGTAAATAAACCGAGAAAACAACACTTTTTATTTTGGTCTTTTAGTTTTTTGCACAGTATATAAAGTATATAATGTTACTTGTTTAATTATTTACATGTCTGCTGTGGATGACATCTGTGTCTTCAGTGTTGTGCTGTAGTGCTGTCTTCATCTGCTAGCAGTTTGTCCCAAATGGAGACAGACGTGGATCACATGCTTCACAAAGCTGGGAACTAATGCAACATGTTGGCTTGCTGTTGGCCTCCCCCCGTGCTGCTTCTTCTTCTTCTTCTTCTCCTCACCAAACCCCCAACAGCCCTCATTCCATATGATGTTGTCATGCACACTCACTTGTGCCTGCATGCCCTTATGAGGACAGCACATGTAGATAATAGATGAATAGATGACAACACAGCACTAGAATGAAGGCTCAGTAGAGCAGAAACCCCTGCAAAGCCTGAACAGTAATGCCATCTTTTGATTTATTTATCTTTATACTTTGTTAATTTCAATGTTTATTCTTGTAAATTATGGTCAGATTGACACTATTTTTAAAAAATGGTATATATATTGTTTTAATTGATGTGTATATATATATATATATATATATATATATTTATGTGTATGTATATATACATACATACACATACATATATGTGTATATGTATGTGTGTGTGTGTGTATACACACACACGCACACACACACATATATATATATATACATACAGTATATATACACATATACAGTACATACATATATACATGCAGGCTATTCCACTCCAGTCCTGTAGGGGGTGGTCATGTGCAAACTGGGTGCCAAATATATGCAGTTAATGCATTTATGTACAGTTTGATGAAAATTGTTTGCAAAATGACTGACACGCACACACATAGAAACAAACACAGCATTAACAACCCCCTCCTCGCTTTGACAGACGTCCTGGAACAGAGATCACGACGACACGGCATCCACGCGCTCCGGTGGCACGCCGGGCCCGTCGAGCGGCGGCCACACGTCACACAGCGGCGACAACAGCAGCGAGCAAGGTAAGACCCAAAGTCCATTGCATCACACACTCTTTGCCTTACATCACACACAGATGGAAGGACAGGCGGGTTGCGGGATCGTTGCAAGAGTTGCTGCTAGAAAGCCTCTGGTGGGGCCGCCAGTGGGCTCAGCAGATGGGGTGATGATGATGATGTTGATGATGATGATGTGGTCATCTGAGAGCTTCTTTTCCCTGCTTTGCTGCCAAACACCTGCTGGAGATGCGAGTGCACTTCTAGAATCATTATTGGTGTTCTATGTAGTCTCAGCCTTCTTGTCATTATGGGATGTCGGCATGTGCGTGCGGTCAGCGTCTTAGACAGGCAGATGCAAACAAACGAGATTGTGTTTTTTACTTGTGGCGACACAGCTGCCTTGTTTACTTTGAATTATATTTACATTCAAAAATGTGCTCATCAAAGCTGACTTTTGAGCGTTGTTTTTTGTCCTCCTAAAAAACTAGATCAGTTTATCACCTTTTCATCTTAATTAACTAACTTAAGTATTGATCACAATTCATTAGTTAATGAATTGTTTAGTCATTTTGCGTCAAAAATGTATATTTTGCATGGTCACATTTGGATAATGTTTCACATAAGCACTGATAAATAGATACGGTAAGTAATCATCCTAATAAACAGTAATCCTCCTGCGTTTCAATGCCTTGAATTTGAGCCACACTTTTTTTTTGTCCACTCATGGTGCTACGGTTTAGGTCTGCATATTACTTTAACACCGAATTGAAGGGGGAAGTTCCGCAATCATGATAAAGCAGTATCTGAAATAGAAAAATACACACAACCGACAACAAAGCCTAGTTTTCGGGGGTATTCCCTCAGTGCCTTCACACCGCTGCCTCGTGTGGTTTTCACCGCTGTGCCGAGCGGGGATGGGAACATTAATATAAGGGACATTTTCAAGATGAAACACTCCTAATGCACAAAATAATCACCAAGCTTACTTATTTGTTTATAGCAATGAACAGCTTCACACTCCTTCTTCTTTCGGCTTCTGGTTCTCATTGCGCCATGAGGCGTTCAGGTGCACTCGTAATTGTGAGCGTTAGACGCAAAGTGTTTTTCATTGTGATCCATGTACCTCATATCACAACGTACCCCACATTGGGAACCTAGGAACTAGCACAAGCAAAGTAGAATTATTACCCCTAATTTCCTGGTGTGTACATTAATGCCTTCGGAAGCGTGCACAATCCCTACTTTAGGCTCAATTCTGTGGATTATTATGTTAAACTAAAGCAAATGATGGGGGTAAACTAGCATATTTTAGGCTGATTTACACTCACCGGCTCCAAAATCTATTGGCGTCTGATAGTTTGCTTACGTAATTAGGTTACCAATTGCGCTCGGTGTGATGCAGTGCAAACTCCAAGCACAGTAATAACACCTTTAAGTTATTACTGTTCATGTATAGCCGTGTTACTAGAATGTGCAGGCGTACCTAATGAATTGGCCCGGGAGGAGTGTACAATGTACAGGATATTGCGAAAGCGACGAAGTGCAACTTCATCTATTATTGATGTCGAGGCAACCGGTTTGCCGAAGGGCGGCCAGGAGGCGGAGCCTGTGAGCCTGTGTGTGTGTGTGTGTGTGTGTGTGTGTGTCTCCAAGTGCGTCGCTGTTGTCGTCTTATTTGTTTAGAAAAGCAGGATGTAGAAGTTCGGTGACAAACGTGAGTTTGTGTGAGAATATGAGAGTGTGTTTGTGTGTGACCTCACAGCACTAATGGTCCCGGGGCGGCCATGCGCGATCTGATTGGTCACTCTAACAAGCGCGCTCTGTGGGCCGCTTCCTCTGCAAACTTTGACCTCCACTGACTGAAGCGACACTTCATTTTTCACGTTTCATGCAATTATGGACTCCCTGTCGCCTGGCCTCTTGTCAACAATTATTTTACTTCTTTTTACACTTGAATGGTTGTTAAGAATTTTAAAATGTGACTTACAGTAATACTCTTCTTGTACAGTTTTTAAGAAGTACTTCTAGTGCTTTGCTTTTGTGGTGGCCACAGTTTGACCCTGGAACGGATTATTTCTATTTCCACAGCGCTTTCCACTGTGCAGAGAATTACGTGTTGTAGCCCTTATACTGTCTGTTAATGCTAACATATAAACCGATGACATGCAGTCGCTGTGCACATGGTGTGCTGTGTGTGACCCTCTGGTGTCTTCATTTTGAAGCCTTCTCCTCTTTTAATTATGGAATGACAACGTATTCCTACACATCTTGGACGTCTTCTAATTATGTTGCTGCACGGCTATATTTGCAACGTTCCATTGCTGTACTGTTGTGGTTGCGTGGTCTCTCAGTGCGAGGCTCTTTGACCACCATCGACGCCGCCGTCGTCCTCCTCCCTCCAGCTTACATGTCCATGACGTGCGTCCTTAAATGCAACATCACGTTTAATATGGCCTAATGTGATTACTGGGTTATAAGCTCTTCAGAAAATGTTGTTTACATGTGTCTATCTGTGTATTGTCTTAATCTGTCCTTTTTTGCTGTGTTTGTCTCACACACACACACACACGCACACACAAACATGAGCAGTAAGTAAGTACCGGAGGACATCTTGGACGTGTTTCAGCTTTTATGTGGGTTAGGAGCTCTCGCTGCCACGTCATATTTGGCTGTGTGTGTCAGTCACTCTGTAATCCGCTAAGCTGGTTATTATTTATCTGTTTGGCACCCCCCCCCAAAAAAACACCTCACTCCAACCTTCCTCCTCGCTCTTTCATCCTCCCCAGTGGTCCCTCGTCTCCCACCTACTCTCCTGTGTCTGTCTTTCATTCCTCCTGTCTCACATCGCCATTTATTGTTTTGCTTCCTCCCACACGCTCCACAGCGCCACCTTTGTTTATCTTCATCTCACCTCTTTGTCCCCCCCCACAACTTTCTCTCTTTCCTCTCCTACTTCCTTCCTGTTGTTCCCAAATTTGACTTCTTCCACTCCTCCGCCTCTGACTGTGTTCTCTTTGACCTTTCCCTCTCCGACTCGTTTCCACCTTCCTGGTCTGTGCTCTTATCCACCCTACAGCCTCACTCACCTCCATGTTCACCCCTCCACCCCACCCCCTTGCCCAGTGCCTCCATCCATCCTCCTCTTCCTCCAAGCAGCTCAGGGGAAAGATGCTGGATGTTCCAACTCCAGCCTTTTTCTGCACAGCTCTACTTGCTTTATTTTGGTGCTTTCTCACCAAAGCCAGGTACTATGAGGTATCATTTTTAGTACCCAGTTTGTCGAGGTTCCAAGCATGCCACATCTACAAGAAATTACAACAATAAACACACACAAATGTTAACCTACCCTAAGTGCAAAAATGGCTCATTACATAAGTGTGTGTGTGTATGTGTGTATATATGTGATCTAGTTTTATAAAATAATAATTTGGGGTGCGTGACAAATGGGGATAGAAATCATAACTATATTTGACCGGCATGGTAATTTCTTAAGTACATTACACCAACAGAATGTTGCAGAACCCTGATGTGTAACAGGAAAGAGTGAGAAGCATTTTAAAGGCCATGCAGAGGTTGATAAAGCTGTCGGATGGTCACGTCTTCTGAAGTTAATAAAACATCAGGAAGTTGCCTACAGCCACAGCTATTCATGCCAATGTTGATGACCAAGCGCTATTTAGAGACCCCGGTGGTTATTTGTTTTTGTAGACCACGCGCCCAGCGTTTATAGGACTCAGCATTGGAGAATTTCCACTTTGCACCATAGTCTCCACTTCGCTTCACTTCGCCCTCAGGCTCCGGTCTCACCAAACCCGCCATCACAATCAAAATAGCACCCAGTAACTGTGCGGTGGAGAAGCAGCCTAACCTGCTAATGTGCTTTTTATAAAAGCGTAGATTTAACGAGGCTCTTACATGCAGCGCCGTCTCGCTGTGAGCAATTAGGAAAGCGACTTTTTTGTGGCTCCCATGCCACATTCCCAGCTCGGGTGTTTATGCCTTGACCACAAGCCTGGTGCTTTTTTTTTAAGTGCTGGATTCCAACGGCAGATAAAATAGAAAAAATAAGAGAAGGAGAGCGGATCACATTTGTTTTGCACATGTCATTAAAAGCGAACACGTTCCCTCAAGAGTTGACACGGACGAGAGCCTGGTGTTTTTCCTCGTTGTGGAGAGAGCCTTGCAAACACGCAGCCTCAGCGTTAATTAGTCCCCCCTTATTAACCCAGCTGTTTTGCTAGCTAGCTGCTGCCTTTGTTGCGCCCAGCAGCCCTCTGGTGGAGCCTCATTGGAGCTGATGTGCTGTGATACTCAAAGGGCAGAGGCAAAGCTAACAGATCACGTCTGCTGCCAGTGCAGAGGAGGCGGGGGAGGCGTAGTCCCTCTTGGACGTGGTGTCTTTTTCCCCCAGAAATAAAGTGCTCCTTCTTGCCTGTGTGCATTTGTAAGGACACCCCCCTCAGCCGCCGCGAGGGCCTGGCGTGCGAGGGGAAACTGCTGTGCTCCCGACCGAGCAGAGCCGAGTGTTTGCTCTTTCTTTTTTGGAAAGACTGTGCAGCCTTCCAAAAGCCAGCCAGTCACCTCCCCCAACCTCCTCCTCCTGCGCCCGTCAGAAGCATCCAGGGAGCGAGGCGATGACTGGCCATATTAGATATGTATCACCAATTACTCAGACCATTTGTAAAGTAGAGGCGAGCGCGGAGTGCCAAGGCAAACAGCTCCCTTCGAGGCAGACTTTTACGCACACTTGTTTGAGTGTGTGACACTGAAGACACAACAGCCATGTTTTAGCTCAGCTGAAGCTACAATATGTCCATCACGCTGCTGCATTTTCCCACTGTGGGAGCCTGAATCTTCCTCATTCACTCAGCTTGGCCTTACTGGAAGATTGAATCCTCACAGCCACTCGTGGGCCGCTTCTTAAGGCACACGTGTACGTGTAACAGAAACCAATACAATAATTGCATCAAAAATACTTAAAGTATTGAACAATATTTACATCGGAACTTTGGAAGTTTGTGCTGCATCGCATTTGAGCTGTTCCTAACATTTGGACCCTCACATGCAGCGAAATAAAGCAAGCAAAATATCCGAATTAGCTCGCATTCTGATGCAGCGCAAACTTACAACCAAAATAATAAACTTATTGAGGAAAAAAAACTTAAAATTGACTATTTCTGATGGTACTGATGGACTCCTCATGAGTAGTAAGTCAAACTCATAATACAAATTGTATTATAAATAAGATTTCAGGCTGACGAAAGCAAATACATATCCTCTGAGCCACCGTATCAAACTTATACCCGCTTTGACCTCCCATTGATCACACTGCCATATTTCGGATCTATACCTTCTGACCTCTGTAACTCCTCACCAAGGTTGCGCCACTGAGTAGCTCTGGCATCCTCATTGGCTGTCCCGTACACCCGGAGGTGGGTGGGTGCGGGGGTTTGTCCGCTGCGCCATCGTCAGCTGGATGGAGTCGGTCCAATGGCTTAGCTCGGCGTGGCCAATTAATCGGTCCCATTGTCCAACAGACTGGAAGAGAAGAGAACTGTGTGTGTGTGTGTGTGTGTGCCTCTCTCTTGCGCCTCTCTTTTTGAATCAAAGCGTTAGGGTTTACGCTCTTTGTAACAAGACCTAAAAATTGCTGAACTTTGTGGAAGGAACACAAAATGTTCAGATTTTCCACCGACAAAAAAAATATAAAATTGTCTTTGACTGGCACGTTATTACTTCCAAGCAATCTGTCCAATAGGATGTAACATCGCTAGAAATAATCAGTTCCAGGGTCAAACTGTGGCCGTCATAACAGCTTTCATTGTACAGTCACATTTTAACATTACACTAAGTGTAAAAATAAGCCAAGCATTGTTAATGGTAAGTTTGCTCACCGCATTGAATATGAGTCAGCTTACTTCCTGTGTACCTTTTACTTCACTGAATACCCCTTGTTCTTTTTTGGACATGACACCATGTGCATCAGTGCTGTTTCATGCAACATTAGAGGCATATGTTTTATTATTTTATTATATTCTATGCATTCAAAGAGTTTTCTAATGTAATACAATAATATTTCCCAGTATTTCATTGAATTTGAGTAATGCATAAATGCTAATGACAAAATACTGACTTAAGATGATTCAAATTAGGACTGTTTGGCCTAGGGGGAGGTCATTGTCTGTACTGAGTGACATTTTTCCTGTTTTGTGTTGCATATAAACACATTAGTAGATAGATTTTTGTCAATAAGGCGTCCACTTCACATGATAAAAGTGTCCGTGGAACATTCCCATCAGTGGTTTGGGATGCTGCTATGATGGTCACATGTGAGAATCGCAGTACGAACCAATAAAAGTACCCCTCATTGGTGTTTGTGGAGGCATAAATGATGATTGTAGCCACTTTTGAGGAAGCTCCCGCATGGATGGTGGCTTTGTTTGTTTGAGGCTATAGTGCAAGGCAAACACCAGTCACCGTGCTCACCTGGGAAAAGAGGGGGAAAAACTCTGCCTGGATGTCATCTTCTTTACAACTTCTCTGTCAACTTTGGAAAATGATGATGAACGGCATTAAATCGTTTTAGTGTTAGAAGAGTGTGATAAGACAAGGTGCCGTGCTGGGATGTGGGAATGTGTGGAGCCACGACATTAGGTCTAGTTTCGTGTCTAAATGGCATTACATTTAAAATTTTAAAGTTTTAATATTTATTATCGTGGTTATATAGCTTCACACGCAAGAGAGCCAGCATATGCGAAACATAAACATCAAACAGCCCCCAGCATGATGCACTGTTGTACACCAATGCAAGGTGCTCTTTTTTTTTTTCACGTGACAAAACGGTGATAAAAGTCAGGCAAAGTCTCTGAGAAAGCGGAAATTGGGTCAGGTTCTCACATGGAGGACCCGCACCCCCGCCCAGTTTGCATTTAGGATTATGGCCATTGTTGTCTGAGTCACATGTACGAGTAAACAAAGCCACTTCCTCTACCGCGGTATTCAAAATGTGTATTATTGGCGGGTGTGAGCATCGTCTTGCTGACAGATTGAGTGTTTAAGTTGACACATGACTTATTTACAGCATGAACCTTTGCCCGTGCTTTGCCTACAGCCATTTGACCCAAATTTCTGTTTCTGTGCATACCTGTACACTGTATTTTATCCATGTAGAAAGTAGGGAATAAATGCTGATGTCGGTATATAGTATATACTTGATTTGCGCATCTTTAGCTTCCATGTTGTAATTGTGGCACGCTAATGATGTACACGCATTCTCGCTGTTTGTTTACAGGAAGCGCTCTTCTTTAATTTGAGTGGCGTCAAAGCCAGCAGCCTATATCTAATTACTGGTGTTTGCTAAAAGGTACTATTTACACACAAGGGCACAAAGTTCAAGGGGTAGATATAAAAAAAAAAAAAAAGAGGATAGCGTTTTGCAGGAATGTGAATGTTGAGTGCATGGACTTTGTGTCTGAAAAGTGTCAACCAAAAAGGACTCTATTGCGTTTTATTTCCGTATGCGGTGCCGTAATTAAAGCTTCTGCTGCGTCCTCCTTCTTTTTGGTCAAATGAGTGCGTGGTGCCAGCGTTCCATCTTTGATTTGCAAATATAACAGCGTGCAAATGCGGTCATCGTAAAAATGAAAAGGTAAAAGTTGAGCTTTGCTGCCGTGGGAAAGTTGGAGGGTAACATTTAGTAAATTCATCTTTGTTGTTGTATGGTCTGGATGCCTCTAACATAATTCTTACATTTCAAATTGCATGTCATTTGTTGACAAATGTGAATATGTGACCTGAATCTGATTGGAATGTGTTGCATGGCCAAAAAGCAGTACTGGCATTTACACTATATTGATGTGACACACATTGAGCATTGTGTTTCTTTCAGTAGAGCCTCTTTATGAGCACCAAACGTGAGAAAAATCATAATCATAATCCTCACTTCTCTGCTCCACTTTTGAGAGGCGCTCAAACGCTCGCTGTTGAAGTTGAACCCTGGTGTCCAACGGACAAGATCCGGCTTCTAGCGAGATAAAGCCGCCTCGTGAACGTGTATGCGCTCACCACTTTATAAAGCAGGCTTCTCTACATGTCCTAAAAGCTTTGCCTGCCCTCCGTCAGTTGGTTAAAGACGCGGGAGTTATACATTTGACTGTTTTGTTCTCCTGCAGCGACTAGGCTAACCTAGCATGATGCTGCCGTTTGAATGCTAGCACTTTAGCATCGCCGGTCGTGTGATGGTCCACGCTTGCGCCTTTCACGGCAGAAGGCATGGGTTCGTTTACCGGCCCAGGTCACGTCAGGAAGGGAAAACATTCACGTCGACCCCCGAGATAGGAGAAAAACGACACAGGCGTGGACACACGGAGCACATTAGCGTCAAAGCTACGGACACAAAATGGCCACCAGAGTGTACTAAAAGCACTTTTCTACTGCCTACATTTCAACAATGAGGCTAGACTTTGGACAGGACATCTCCAATAAACTATTGACCAGAAATGAATGCTGTCAACATAACATCGGAATATTTCTCACCCCAGCGGCAGTTCTCCTGATATGCCACGTGCCCTTTCTTCTTCTACAGTTGCGTGTCATGTGGCTCTCTCTGCGCGACTGCCCGCAGCGCCACTCGGAGGTGTGACCGTGTATTGCCGCCTGAAGGTGGACCGTTTACTGTAGACGCGACTTTCTCACACACAAATATTTATTTAAGCTTTGTTAAAGGGATTAGTGGCATCATCCTACACTCTTAAGCTACAGCCAAGGGGGGTCCGTGTTGAGGAAATCCCGGATTTCCTGACACCCTTGCCTTATATGGCGACGCTCGCATGGGACAATAACACAGCTCATAATGACGACCGTAACGTATTTACTGCAAAAGGGAGGCAGCACCGGCTGTCCTGGGTTTGCACATCCACCCCGTTTCCTACTGTCTTCAGGAAGTGGTCATGGCAGCTGGGGTGTCTTTTCTTGTTGTCTTTATTATTATTATTATCATGTGGTATATGACAGTGGTCTCGCTTAAAGCTCCAAACAGCAACGTGCTAATTTTAGCCTCCAAAGAGGATAGAAGAGGATAAATAGCTTGCTGCCAGCGTGCCATATGGCCCTCTGTCGATTTATATTGTGTCAGGAATATTTACCCCCCATACACACACACACACACACACACACTCTACCTCACTAAAAATACACTTTGTCTTATCTGTGTCAAATAAAAGGCCGTTGAAGTTGTACCAAAAGTGGAATTTTCCTGGACGAGATCCGTCTCTCCTATGGCTTCCAGCTGCAAGGTAGAACCCCCACCCGCCCCCCCCCGCACCCACATCTGTAATCTCCCGCAACTTACTTGATATTCTCACTTGTAAATGTGAGCCTGCGGTGGAATAGAGATGAGTCCGTTCACATGGAGGCGCACACACTCTCCCTCTCTCGCCATTATTCTCTCACACGCTCGCCCTCAAATTGAAATAATTCAATTTATGGACACAGTTCCAGACCTCCCCGGCTAAGACCATTATGCATGGACACCCCCCCCCCCCCCAAGCCCCCCCACTTCATTTCCAACAAAAGAACGGGAGAATTTACCAGTCGGCTCCAGAAACAACACCCACGCAAAGCCAATTTCATGCCAGCCCAGAAGACCCACGAGAGAGGCGCCATTTTTTCTCCCTCCTCGAGGATTGTTTCTATCATCCCATGTGGGTCGATTTATTTTATTTTTTGGTATGGATTACTTTATCACCTCCGCCTGGCACATGATGTAGCACGTTTCATCCCCCCAATAATCACCTGATGTGTTCCCCTCGTTCAACTTAAACCCGACACTGAAAGATGGCGCCGGTTCTCAGCGGAATTTTGCTGGATTTTGTACAAAAAAATGATGCACTTTTGAAATATTTTTATGTTTTAAATGCCAAATGTCCATCCTTAATATATGTAATTATATATGTATATTATATATTATTATATATATTGGCCACACAGTCAGGACATTTGAAAGATGTGGGATCGAATCTCCGTCGGGCATCTCTGTGTGGAGTTTGCATGTTCTCCCCGTGCGTACGCTGGTTTTCTCCGGGCGCATTCCAAAAAACATGCATGTCAGGTTAACTGGCGACTCTAAATTGTCCGTAGGTATGAATGTGAGTGTGAATGCTTGTTTGTCTGCCCGCTGATTGACTGGCGACCAGTCCAGGGTCTACCCCGCCTCCCGCCCAAAGTCAGCTGGGATAGGCTCCGGTAACTCCCACAAGCCTAATGGGGAAATGCAGCATAGAAAATGGATGGATGAATGTTTACAAAAAACAACAAATAATTCATGAATGAATAATAATTACTGAAATATTCAGTCTTCCAAAGGTTCCCAACATTTAAAAAAATATAAATATTTAACCTTAACTTCTAAAGTGATTAGAATCTTTATCGCAAAATATAATATTTTCAGCACAGACAAGACATATCCAAAAATGGCCTCATATGACCCATATTTATATATATATTGCATCGTTTTTGTACACTTTTCTACTAGATTATTGTAAGGATGCCTCGCAAAATAACCTGTGAGGTAACCTGGGACGCCCGAGGTGTCATTGTCTGCATGTCAGCAGGCCAAAGCTTGACCCGAAGCTGACCCAGACCAAGCATGCTGGACCCCCTCCCCTGAGGCCTACCCCCCTTGTGGTCTTTTGACATGGATAGCTGCAATAGGGCCTTAAGTGAGAGATAAAGACCATGCTGAGCTGCGTGTTTAGAGGAGGAAAGCCAAGGCAAGATAACAAATAGCTGTAGGTAAACACAAGGGGTAGTTGTGGGGGGGTACAGCAAGGCAGGCCACTCATGGCTGCTTTTGTAGCGCACGCATTAAGACGTAACTTGATCATGTGGTGCTGCTGCTCTGAGTCAGTGAAACTCAAAGAGATAAAGATGCTCACCTGAGATAACCTCCTCTGCAAATGCATGGTGTACACACAAGCCACCCCCACGGCGACCCCAGGTCTTTGTTCCAGGGGGTCATACTCTTACAGGAAGTCACCCTGCCTCCTCCAGGAAGTGACTCCACGGGGCCGTTTGGCCAGCAGGTCATATCACCGCAGTCCACGAGGGGCCCGGCATCCACACGCAGGACGCCGTAAACCCTCAGGCTTCCTCTTCCTCTGGGCCTTATCAGGGCAGCGTATGGGGAGACTTGATAGGACTAAAAATCCGCCTCGCATCCACCTTCCACGCCACATCCTGCGTCCGTCAAGGATGTGCTGACAGCGAGGAGGAAGTTAAAGAGGAAAATGTTTGCCTATTAGCTCAGGCTGCGTGTCAGAAGCTTCGTTTAATCTCCACGCTGCAGCAGCGGCAGCTCGGATGCAAACGACACAACAAGTAGGACAGCTTATCAGGTCTTACCTGTTTGTCCTCCCACGCCAGACTTTCATAACATTCCGTTATTCTTAAACAAAACCAAAAAAGTACCGGAAGCGCTATTATTAGCCCACGCCAGCCTGTGTTTACTGTCACAGGAGACACTGATAGGTCAGCACGAGTGAGAAAATCCCGGCACGCGTTTATCAGTCAGATAGCGAGCGCAGACATCAACTTTCCAGGGAAGACCCGGTTGAACCCACGCCCCAAACTTCTAAGAGTCCGTGACTCGGTTAGAATTGATCGTTTCGGCCGCTTGACGGAAATGAAAGATAGCAGAGTTGAAGGCTTCTGACGGGGGTTGGTGGAGAACCTTCAGTGCGTGCTGACACTAGACAAGACGTACGGTACTGGAAACGGACCCGATTCTCCCTCCCTCTTGGCCCGGGTTGCTTGTCGGATTATTCCTATTAAGGTGGCACGTGTGCTGTTGGGATTGTTTTGTGTCTTATTATGAAACGTGTCGGTTATCACAAGAATGTGCAAAGGAGTGGTCACATCCCAGACTGGGAGATATGTCTTGTCTACTTTGCACACATGCCTGTGCGTGTGCGTGCACGTGCAATAATGGCGTGCCCGGCCCACCTCTTCCAGTCGTGGCAAAGGAGTAGAAGCGTGCCCTGCCTGGGCATGGATCCGTGCACTCACACTTGCCAAATGTGCCATGTTGTAGGTGTGAAGTGGGCCCAGCCGTGGTATGAATTAGTCTAGTGTGTCCCTTTTTTATTTTTGGACTGCTGTGTTGTGAGAGGAGAACTTTATTTTGTTTGAGACACATGTACTGAATTTGACTTTTTTTCTTTTCTTTCATAGCGCCTACTTCAGTAAATCAAATTCGGATGCCACAAACTCAGCAAAATTGCGATGGTCCCCCCAAGAGTAGCCGAACGGTCTCCATCTTTGTGCTTGGGCCTCGGAGCGCCCTTTAGCGACATCAGGTGACTTTTGGATAGGCCCCGGTGCGCCATTGTGTCGTTAAGTGCTCTTAGCTTTTGTGTCAACCTTGTCCTCTCAAGCACCCACCTTCCACCCCCCCCCCCCCCGTATTCCATTTGACTCCCTTCTCCTCTCCGCGCTCGGAAGCTGGAAGGTGTCAAAAGCCATGCAAGAGGCAGCAAAACAATTGGGAGAGTGAGAGTTGAACGTGAGAAGGCAGCCAGAGAGGCACCATTTCATGAATCTTACATCGCGGTGTGTGCAAGCGTGAGGACTTCCCTTTACAAGGGTGAAGAAACCGCCCCCTCCCCTCCCAGGCGCCCCCCGTTTGAACGTCTCCAGCCGTTACTCTCCAACAACAACAGTAACACAAAAGCAAGAGAAGGGAAAATGAACATTTGCTCAGCAAAAAAGGATGAAAAGCTGAATTCATCGCCCGACAATTTCATTTCGCGTCCTTCTCCCGCCTCCCACGGCTCGTCCGGAAGTGGGAATAAAAGCCACTGACGATGTTTGTGTGTGTGCTTTTAATGCCGTGTCGCTGGCCGGCGCTCCGGGCCGTTTGCGGCGTGTCAAGGCAGCCCTTGTGGTGATGACCCTTTACGGGGAAATGGCACTGAGAGAGCAGTCACATTTACACTGACATTTTTCCCATCACCTATGGCGATGTCAACCGGCCCCTCCTCCTTCAGCGCACACACGCACACACACACACACGACCACAAGCTTATATGTGCGTCTGAAGGCAATGAACCTGAGAAAAACATATTTTATACGTATTGTAACATCTTTAGAGTTTTAATTATGATGTAATATTCTGCAAAACTGCTGACCCACATTGGCTGGCAACACAAACATCAGCTGACCTTTTTGTGCATGCATAGAAACATTGCCCGAACTCCCCATTCACTGTTTATGTAAGCATCCGACACATGACGTGCTCTTTCCACACATACATGAATGATAACAATCAGCCTCCGAAAAACAAAACAAAAAACTTCATGGTGCTGCTCGGACGAACTGTTTGTATCGACACGGGCCCATCGGCACCTCCAGGCAGCTCCGTCTTATTTGTGACATAAAGACAATGTTGTAGCGTCCATTACACTTACAGGTATATGAGCATGTGTCATGGCCAACTATGCAAATGATGGGTTTTTTAAGCAGTCAGTGCGTGGTGGGGTGTTTGGGAGGCGGACAGCCCCTGCTGTGTTGTGCCGCTAGTGTGTCGCCTTGGCAGCATTTTGTTTGAAATGTTTAAATTTACTGTCTGTAATAATGTCAACATTAGGGTCATTTTCAGGCTTAAACAAGAAATACATTAATTAACTTTAAATAACTTTCTGTCATGTCTTCCTGTCCTTATTTGTCTGCCAACGTGCCAGACAGGCTCTGACAGACTCTGGTGCACATTTTTTTCAAAATAAAGTGTAGTGAAATGTTCTTATGATACTTGATATTGAGATTTGATTTGATATTTTGTTTCAAAGTAACTGTGGTCAATATATATTTAATAGGCTATGCATGTATCTATATAGCACAGGGGTGCTCACACTTTTTCAGCCTGCCGACTCATTTTTTTATTCGATTATGTCCCAAAGCCAGTATATACACACTTTTTCAGCATGCAAGGTACAAGTCAAAATGATCTCTTACTAAAAAACATCTAACATACAATATGTGTAACATCTAACACTATTGATTACTATTTCACATTCACATTTTCAACGTTTGTAGGTCATCAAAATAGTCAACATCCTTCATTAATTCCCTATTCACATCAAAATGGCAATAGAGATCATTACACATAATTATCATCAGTCGAAATAGCTACAGAACGAACCAATGCCAAATTTGTTAACAAAAGTAAAACCATTTGTGTTTGTCAGCAAGCAGACTACTTCCTGGTTCATGCAGGATGATGCATTGTGGTTCTGGCAGAGGTGAACGCTGGACAGCACAGTATATTCCTAGATGCAAGCTTAATCGAACCTGTCACACATTTGGATGAATCCTCAATAAAACAAAACAACTTGGCTCGCAAAGTTGACTTAAAAGTGACTCAGCATCTTTGGGGATCATTGAGCAAGTAAGTCATCACTCATGTTCCTGCCTTGTCAGCTCTGGCCCTCCATGTCTTTTTTTCAGTTTGTTTTTTTCCCATCCCGCTAAGTGAAATCTATTCTTTCCTAGAGGGGATGCAATCCAACTGCATTGCGATCCGAAAATAGTGGTGCAGCTTTCTGGCACGGGCAGGAAGGGGAAGTCTAGACGAGCCGACGTCTTGTTTTGTCCACGACGCATATCATTATGTGCCCGACCGTGATGGGGGGGGGGGGGTTTCTTGCTTTTGCTCTCAGCGAGTGTTTTGTTTCCAACCGTGTGTGTTGTTTGGAAATAATTTTAATAGCCAATTTGGAGACGCCACAACCCCCGCCGTGCGCGGACCATCCCGGGAAAGAGCTGAGGCGTTCTCGCCGTAAAAGGAGAGATGCTTTTGAAACCTCTGCTCTGGAATCTCCCTGGAATTCCGGCATGTTCTGAATATTTGGGAGATGGGAGGATCCTCAAAGAGACCCCCTCCTTCTGCACGCCCCCTCCCTTGCTTTAGAGCTTATGAATGGCCTGAATACAATAAGCACCACTTTTTACTTTCCCCTCCTCCTCATGATCCCTGTGTAGCCCACTGAGGATTGCTGGGAATGTGTGTCTTTGGAGAAGCTGACCTTGCTCAGTCTCCATTTTTTTTTAAATGCCTTTAAAGTCTGTCGGACTGCTTCTGTTTGGACAATCTTGGGACGTTTGGAAAATTGTTGATCAGGCAATGAGGCATCCAACCCACCATATGACTCGTGGACAGAATTCAGGCCACAGTTTTATTCAGATGGCGTTCAAGCTTGGCGTGTTTGTATCACTACTTAAGATGTCAACGCGGACCAAAAATGGTATCTCTGTCTTAAATTTTGAGGAAGTTATGGCAGCTTTTCCTCACACTGTCTCCGTAACTCAAAAGACAGCGTATACAGTGGGACAGTGTTTTTCAACCACTGTGCCGTGGCGTAGTGTCTGGTGTGCCGTGGGAAATCATCCACTCTCACCTAATTGGTGTATAAGTGTTTTTTGAAAATGAGTCCGCCATTGCTGAGTGTCTGTGCTGTCCGATGAGCGGCAGAGTAATCACGTAATAAGCTGAATAGCAGTAGTGGCAACACTTTATGTTGACTTTATATTGTTTCTGTAGGCTACAGAGATGAATGTTTACATTTTCTGCTGGTGGGGTGCCTTGGGATTTTTGGAATGGAAAAAAAGTGTGCCTTGACTCAAAAAAGGTTCAACAAGACTGCCACAGGGTGTGTTTTAGTGGTCAACCACGCATTTCCAGCCGAATTGTAGCAACAGCCTTCATTTCACAAGTCAAAATGTTGTATAGACTGAATTACCATTAGAACCAGTAAAGTAACGTCAATCTGATTTTGGACGCATGGACACGTACATCTAATACCAATATGGGGAAAAAAAATGGTTCTTTGCGGTTCGTGCCAAGAAAAAGTCAAACATTGCGTGTTCGAGCACCTGGATTTCACCGCATTTCTCACCTGCTTCATAAGAGCCGAGCCCGAGTCCCACGTGGAACACGATAGCAAAGGCCCTGAGGCCTGGGTCTCGCCTGACTGGCCAGGTCCAGCGTCATGTGAGATGTTGTGGGTGTGAAAGTTAAAAGAGCGAGCCATGGGAGATCAGCTCCGGGTCACTCGCCCTGAAAGGCAAACCTTTTTGCACCGACATGAGCCTTACGTTACATCATCATAAAGCAAAAATATTCCACTTCTTCTCCCTCTCAACTCACCTCATGGTCCATAAAGTCCTGCAAAAACATCTCCTCCACGAGACATCTGTAAATGATCCCTCTCATGACATCTGGTTCTTAAGCTAATAACCTTAACCCTTGGCGATCTTGGCACTGGAGGAAAAGTAGATATAATGTCATAATTCTCCCAAGTGGTGCCGGAAGCGAAGGCGCCTGACAGGGCGGCCGTTTCGCACATGACCGATCCGCAAATTTGGCCGACGTTAATTTACCAGGCAGCGGAAAAACGGCTGACACCTCCGAAATGGCACGAGCGGCGGCTGGCTGGCGGGGGCCGAGGTGGCGCCGCCTCCGCCTGGTGCCCGCGCTCAGTGATGGCTCGTAATCAGATCATAACAGATTAGCCCAGATAGAGCTTGATAATGTCAAGAGGAAACAGAGAGATGAAGCACTATTAGTGATCTCGATCGCACTGTTTAGTTAACAGACAGGAAAACAATGATAATCCTTCGCTTTCTGATTGTGTTATCCTTCCTTCACAAGCCCGCCACGCACACACACGCAGATTTTTAACATAGCAGACTTTCTAGACGTTTCTAGACGTGCATGTGGTGTATTAATAGGTGAATATTATTGGTTTTGCTTGCGTTGCCTTTGGGCACGTCCCTTGTGTGACAATCGCAAATTTCTGAGGCTGCGCCATCCCCGTGGTAGACCACACTTTGGGATTTTCCATTGTCATTACCAAACGTGCAGTTGTCAGATAATGGACCTTTCCCGACTTTGGTCGTGAGGACAGGAACTGATTCATCGGTACGTGTGTGTACTTCATGTGCTTCAGCTGCGACTGCAGCAAAGTAGTGCGGAACCAAGCAAGAATTAAAAATGAATTAGCCCGAGTGAACGCCACCCAAGCTGAACGAGCATGGAAGCGGCTAATGCTATCAGCTATCGGAAACGCGTGGCGAAGACAGGCTAACCCACTTTTTACGTCATTATGTGTTTGCTTCGTGCGTGTGTGTGTGTGTGTGTGTGTGTGTGTAGACATACAGGATGTGAGGCGACTGATAAAATATTCTTTCCCTTGGTTGGCCCCGGGGCATTTCAATTGCCCCTGGCTCCTTCCAGTCACTGGCCTGCTCCTTAATTGCCACACAGACACACACACACACACACACACACGCACACACGCACAGGCTGCTGTGGTTGGAAACACACATGCATAAAGAAAGGCTGAGATAGACACACACGCATGCACGCACAGCCCAATGCACATCCATGCATGCATGCATGTTTCACACACGAATATGCACACACTGCTGCACCCCCCAGCCAACAACCATCCTTCATTGATTCGGCCCATCCTCAACCACCCTTACAC
>QODF01000161.1:1796865-1850213 GCA_024372805.1 Oostethus manadensis
CACACACACACACCCCGCCTTTTAGGTAACGATGGTGTGCACAGGTCAGTAGGAAGGAAGGAAGGAAGGAAGGGAATTTGCGGGTTTTGAGTTTCAAAATGAACGAAATATGGAGATTTGTCTGCCCCAACCACCTGCTCCCTCTTTGGGTGTTTCATGCACGAGTGCAAACTTATGCTGCACTCGTGCCAAATATGGCCAAAGTAGATACATGCACACATTATACTAAACTGAGAACTTTTGGTTACCTTAGAGCAAGGGTGTCCAAAGCAGGCATTATCGCCCCACAGCATCTTGTGATCATCTTGTCATGCGACACATCTTTCACGACTCACCCGTCTCTTTACTGTCTTTGTTTGCATGCTGCCCTCCTCTTCTCCATACTTCTAATGAGCTCTTCCGCCCTACCTCGCTGGCTCAATGGCGACGGCGAGCCATTTGCTTCTGTTTTCCCAACTCGCACGGGACGAGCCCCTGGGTTTGTTATTGTAGGCTTTGCTGAACATGAGCCGGTCTTTACGGCGGATTGAAAGCATTTGCTTCCAATGAAAATCTGCTCTTAGATTACAACGCCTCAGCTGGGCCTTTCCACCAGGCGGATGCACAGACACAGACGGGGGTGGGATGGGGGGGGGCAGCTCATGGTGGAGCTGGTAGGACATGCTGTTTGGGGGCTTATTCATCAATGGATAGATTGGTTAATTAGGAGACATGATTGATTATTTGTTAAGGAAGTAAAGGGCAATGCATCACTAGATTGTTTATTGTTAAACTGTATGGGGGAAATCAAATGACAACCTCATCATTTGATGCTGGACATGCACGGCCAGTTCCATCAATAGCTGAATGAAAGTGTCCCACTCGGGTGCATTGCCTTTGTATTTAAATAAATGAGTAAGTGGCAACTCCCTCCTTAATCTTTTCAAATGAGAGGCAGGGAGTACTTTCAGTGTTAGTGCAGACCTGCCAATGTGTACAATTTTCTCAAGATAAACATAAGCAATATAAACATAAACAATATGCTTGTCTTCTTCATAGCTGTCCATTTTGGTGCATCTTCCTGGTTTCAGTTTCGAGTTCAGTCTGTACAATACAGATAAATAAATAAATATTATCATAATATTGCACAGGGGAGCACGCACGCATTTCTATCCCCTGGCGAGGCATGACAGAAAATAAGAACTACTGATTTAACCCGAGTTAGTGTAATCCAGCTAAATTACTTTTTAAACCCAACTTAAATTTTTTTAAATTATTTTTTAAACCATATTTGTAGAATTAATCATAATTAATCAGATGTATTCATTTATTAATTTTCAATGTGCCGCTCGTCCTCAATAGGGTTGCGGGCGTATGCTGGCGCTTATACCAGCTGACTGGCAGGGTACAACATGCAGGGTGCAACCTGGACTGGAATTCAGATGTATTATTCCAGCTTGAGGTCCATACACTTTAGTTATAGTTATGTTAAAAAGAAACCAGTAAAGTCACTATTTCTTCCTGAGTCAAATCCTCAAGCATCACTTTAATGCAGAATCCAGCTGCCTGTTTCTATAATTGTATTGGATCTGCAACCTTTGGCTACGAGCAGCTAAGCTTTGCCAGAGTATTCTCACAGCGAGAATTTAAGTTGGAAAAATTCAGCATTATGTTACATTCATTGGCGCAATGTTTTTCCAGTGGCGCAACAAACATGGCGTACCACTTACTGTTTGCCTTTGATACACTCTATATTCTGCATTGCACCATCTTTTACTCTTTAGCGCTTGCATTTTATACAGAACAACATGTGAAAGGAGAGGGCTGTAATTAGCAAGGAACTAAACAGCTGGAAGAAAAAGTGGATGTTTTGAAAAAGCAAAATGACGAAAAGTTTGCATTGTAAGTAGGGATGCAGTAAAAAAAAAAAAAAATCCAACCGATATTAGATTTGTAGTTTGTGTACTCTTGGAGGGAAGGACGAATCAAACAGCTGGATTTGACAAACAGTACCTATACGTTTATCCTAACCCAGTTTCACGACATCAGTACTGTTAACAAAACAAAAATTAGCAGCGGTTCCGAAGTACAAACCGTGGATCCAAGGGGTTAACCCTTGGGTTGTCTTCTAGCAAACTGCACTTTTCAAATGCTGCGGCGATAGGAACAAGCCCCAGGCCCTGGGGGCTGTAGCGATGCTGGCGTGTCATGTGGCTGATAAGGTTAGATGGAGTTATTTTTGTGTAATGTTACAACTCCTTTATCATGCACCCCTAATTACATC
Source organism: Oostethus manadensis (assembly GCA_024372805.1). Classification (NCBI taxonomy): domain Eukaryota; kingdom Metazoa; phylum Chordata; class Actinopteri; order Syngnathiformes; family Syngnathidae; genus Oostethus; species Oostethus manadensis. Next base: position 1,799,129 of record QODF01000161.1, read on the forward strand.
GCAAATAAATGTAAGATTGATGATTTAGAACAGTCCACGTGAATGAACAGTGTGATTGTGACTGGGCTTCATTTATTGAAACTTCTTAATTTTCTATTTAACAAATTATTCCTACTCTGAAAGGATTTTTTATTTCTTGCTTGTTAGATTTTTGGCCACACGGTGGCTGAGTGGTTAGCACATTGGCCCCACAGTCAGGAGATCTGGAAGACCTGGGTTCAAATCTCCGTTGGGCATCTCTGTGTGGAGCATGTTCTGCATGTTTTCCCCGTGCGTGCGTGGGTTTTCTGCGGGTACTCCGGTTTCCTCCCACATTCCAAAAACATGCATGTTAGGTTAATTGGTGACTCTGAATTGTCCATTAGAGTGTGAATGTGAGTGTGAGTGTTTGTTTGTCTATATGTGCCCTGCGATTGACTGGCGACCAGTCCAGGGTGTATCCCGCCTCTCGCCCTAAGTCAACTGGGATAGGCTCCAGCATCCCCGCGACCCTATTGAGGATAAACGGCATAGAATATGAATGAATGAATGTTTGATTTTTGACACCTTTAAGGAAAAGGAACAAAAGGGTTATTGATATTTTCACATTACCCCTTCCCTTCTTTATTTACACAGAAAGTGAACAACATTTGAATGAAAAATGTAAGATAATAAAGTTTTATTAGTGTAAAAATGTAAAAGATATCAGTAACATGCATGGAGAAAGAAGGAGGATCAACTTCTCCCTGTGCCTTTTCAAACATGTGGAACTGGGCTAAGTGGTAAGGTAACACGTTAAGCATGTTAAGCACGTTAAGCACCAAATAAAATACATCCTGCTATGTTTTGAGGGAAAAGCATATACTGCACACAAAGCGGGCTCCACAGTGACCGGTGATGCGTTGGCTAAAAGCCAAGAAGGAACACCTCCACCAGCATTCTGTGCTTACTGTGCTGTACTTCGTTTGCATCCATGTTGGTTTATCCCAAACAAATCAGCACCATCTCAACCAGCACACGGGCGTCGTTGAAAAGCCCTTCAATATGTGTGCATATGCATCTCGCAGCGTCGTAGCTGCAAGCCGGCAGCGCCGTTGCGTATGGATCTTGGCGAGGCGCTCTGTGCTAATGGTGTATATAATTCAGGTGCCCCGCGGGCATGCTTTCAGGAATTCTTTTGCCCGAGGTAATATGGAGCAAAGGCCCGGGTTTTAGGCCGCTGATTATTCCATTGATGCGGCAGGCTGGAAAAAGTCATCTCCAACCGGATTAGCGTATTAATTATCAATGAATCGAGGCGGGTCGGGGTTTAGCGGGGTGTCGTCTGGTGGAGCAGCTTCAGGAGTGCTTTGTGTGTAATCAATAAATAACTGCGTGCTTCTTCTTACACTTGCAGCACTGATAGAGTCATGTATCGCTTCGTGCGTGAAGCACGTTCATCCTTGCCGCTTGTTTACCGTTCCTCGTGTCGCTATCATGAAGTTCGGGCTTCCTTATGAATACCGACGGCGCCAACAAGGCGGATAGGGGGAGCCGTGCGGAACGCCGCCAGTGATTGGATAGCATCCGCATCGCTGACAAAAGGCGGCGCTCAAAGCCCCTAAGCCGCCTCCTCTCAGGTGAGGTGAAGTGGCCTCGATAAAACGCCTTATCGAAGCCCAACAGGTCGCTGTCAGCAGCCGCGCCGCCATTGTTATGAAAAGCAGCCAGCTTTGTTGGCGCTGTTTGTGCCTCCGACTTCACCCTTTTATTTGCCGCCTGGCAGCCTCCCCCCTTTTGTGGCGCCGTGTTCCTCTTTCCACCTCGAGTCAAACGGGGTGTCGCTTCAATAACCCCCCCCCCCCTCCCCACCTCATGATAATAAAGACTAAATCTCTCATTTTCAATGCTGCGTGGGACGGGATGGGAGAGTGGGGAAATGCGACCTTACAAGTCCTTTGTGCGTCTCTTCCTGGCGCTGGCTGTGTTGTTGAAGGAAAATGAAAGGCAGGGATATTTATAAAAGTATTAAAAATGAATGCGTTCTTGAGGTGCCATTTCCCCCGTTATTCACTTTTGCCCATTGTCGTGTCTTCGTGCAAAGCCCTCCAGAATTGCGGGGAAATCGCATTTATTCCCTTTGAACGGCGAGTTTGCAGCGGATGCGGGTGGTAAACAAAACCGTCTAATCTTTCCCCCTTTTCTTCCTCTTCGGTTGCCTCGCAGGCGACGGGCTGGACAACAGTGTGGCCTCTCCGAGCACGGGCGACGACGACGACCCGGATAAGGAGAAGAAGCGCAACAAGAAGAGGGGCATCTTCCCCAAAGTGGCCACCAACATCATGAGAGCGTGGCTCTTCCAGCATCTAACGGTGAGTCCTCAGACAGCGTCTGCATCGCTTTGTTGTTGTTGTTGTTGTTTTAAATGCACAAGAACCCCCAGGATCACAGCCCCCCTCCTTCTCCTTCTTCCATGCGGCACCTCACTCTTCTTTACACACACACACACACACACACACTCTTTGTGTCATCTGCTCCGAGTGAGGGGTGCCCCCCGGCTGTGGCAGGCGTTCTGGAGACACTTTGACGGAGCTTCTTTAAAACAAATATGTCATTATTCATCGGAGACGAGGAGCAGCTCGTGATTCCAGTGATAAACCACACTTAAAAAAAAAAAAAATCCTGCCAACTTCCCGCTTACTCTTGAACTCATCCAACCCCTAATGTCACGCTCACACTACGGGCTAACACTTTAGCATTAGCACGTTACAGCACCGTGCAACAGTCTCATCAGTCCACCCCTGGCTTGGCGCTTTTCATGGGCGTAGGAGTCATGCTGACATACAGCGCAGTAGTAAAACTGAGTAAATAGGACAAATACACATAGGAGCGTTACACCAAGCGTTAGAAGCTGGTACATTTTGGTGAGGATCTGGATAAAGGTGTGCAAACAGTGATTTGTAATGTATTATTTAAAAATGCACATGGGGTATCACACCATTGTGTTTTTTCGAAAATGTAATAATTCATAAACGCTTGCTGTTTTGTGGTTGACTGTGGCCTAATATTCGTCCCAAAAAAAATGCATGTTTAAGCAAATGCTTTGTATTCTGGGCCTAAATTAAGGAAATACAGTTTAAGGCAATACAAGACATTGATGAACCGTGATCTACACCGGCCACTAGGTGTCACTCTAGACACGCACCGGGTTGGATCACCAACAACAGGCCTTTTTCTACAATTAAATATCACACAACAAGCACAATAACAATTACAATAATCATCGGCATCACCATAATAAAAATCATCATCTTCAATCATCAATCTTCATAATAACACAGGCTACTCATCCCTACATTCCCGACGTCACTTCCTGTCGGCATGTCGGTAAGACATTTATTGGAACACGCACTAGCAAAGTCTTGTGTAAAGGTGACTATAGGGGTGTTATTTCATGTCTGCAGGGCTCTAATGTGAATAAAGTGTATTTAGAAGATGGTAAGCAGGTTTTTTTAATGTGTTATTGAGAGTAAAGATGACTATAGGGGTGTTATTTCATGTCTGCAGGGCTTTAATAATGGTAAAAAAATGCATTAAAAGAGTTATAAACAGGTTTTCTATGCTGTAATTAGTAAAATATTCCATTTATTAATATTGAATTCTACTATGTGGAAATTCACTAATTGCTGTCGGGTCTGGAACCAATTAACCGCAGTAAACGAGGGATTGCTGTATTCCACTTTTGCTTTTAATATAAGTCCACGGCAACAATCAATGGCCTGCAGCGTGTTTAGCTCCGCCTTAAACGCCAGGTATTGTTCTTCCCAGAAAAATGCGCACTGCGGTGGAAACGAGTGTTTGTCATATTACATGAACCAGGATGCAGTCTGCTAACTGACACATGCAGTCCTCCCTCGTTTATAGCAGCTAATTGATTCCAGACCCGACTACGTTAATAGCATAGAAAACCTGCTTATGACTTTCTAAATACATTTTAAAATCATTATTAGAGCCTTTTAAACATGAAATAACAGTCATCTCGACACTCCAATTATTCTTTGTTTACACCACATCACAACTCGAGACGGCAAGCCAGTCAAGTAACCCGTTTATTTCTACTAAATCAAAGAAGTCAAAAACTTACCACTTCCACATGGGATGGGAGGAGAACTTTTTTTTTTCACTCTATCCTAATGTCATGGCTAACTTCATGCGGTGTTAAGGTAATGCAGTGGTTCTGTTATTTAGTGTCATGACCCCCCTAAGGGCCAGAAATGTAATGTTCGACAAATCTTTACAAGAAGCCGATTCTTTGTTTGGTGTGAACAAAATATTTCTATTAATGTAATATTTCCTGCATGTTGGTGTACTTTGTCTTCGCCTGCAGTGTAGATTTTCGAAAACGCAGCCATGAAGGCAGCAGCAGCCTCATTTTAACACGCACATCTTTTTTTATACTGTACCCCCGTCAATTTGATAGCAGTGCTTCGGGGTTAATGCCGCACTTGCTGCACATCAAATTCGGGTCCACCGTTATCTCTCAAGTGTGTTTTATAATTTAGCAACAGTTAGCATAAAAAGAGGAGATGATGCAGCAAAAACTAGACTAGAACATATAGTCTTTGGAGACCCACCTCGGTGCATTTTTTTTTCTTATTCCCCTCACTCACATTTGGACCCTCATGGGAGTCACCATTGTGCCTGAGTGCAAGGGAAGGTGGGTGGCAAGTTGAAGCCGGTGCCAGCAGGGTAGGTGGGAGGTGGCATTCATGCAGTTGCTTCTTGAAAACATTTCAAGCAGGAAAACCGGAGAGAGATTTGGTCTCTGTTTTACAGGAAGATAGTATCAGTCGGTGATAATGAACGTTGCATTATGCTGCTTGGACGGGAGACGGAGCATGTAAGCAAGAGCGACGAGTGTCACAGTGAGCATGCCCAGTGAGATGATGTCTTTTGTATTTTTGGCCGCTCTCTCACCGTCGCAGCGATACCCTGCTCAATTTAATTGGGACGCTTCTTGGAAATGTGGCAAAACAACCAAAGCCTGGAACGCCATGGCATAAATGTCCTGGTAGCTCATTGCAACGCCAGCGCCGGCCTCTGAGGAGGAAACATGGTACAGCCTGCTCCAAACCCTACCTCCTAACCCCCCTCCTTTCGTCCAAATGGTCTTTTCTTGTTTAATTTAACAAGAAATGAGTAGTAAATGAAAGCGCGGGCCTCCAATCCCCCAACGCGCCCTGCATGAGCTCTGCCCTCCGCTCCCCTATGAAAAGGCAATTTGTGAAATTATGTGATGGGGTAATTAGATGGAATTCACAACCCCGCCCCCCCTCGTCCCCACCGCCACCTCCCTGCTCCCCACCCGTTCGTGGCTGCCTTTCTCCTTATACGCCGAGCAGGGAGAGGGGGCGGCGATGGCGGCGGCGGCATGGGGGTGTGTTAGCGTATTAGCCGGCAGCCTGAGACGCTATCTCGTACACATTATCGCTAACGCTCCCGCTGCTGGCTCTCCTCCTTCTCTATTTGCACACGTAACGAGAGGCAGCCGCGATCCCAGCTCGTAAAAGAAGCCAACCCGCAATCTCCCCACCGCCGTCATCACCGCCTCCCCCTTTTCTCCCTTTTAAAACGTATAAAATGCACCAACAGAGCGTATAAAAAAATCCAACTGGAAGGCATAATCCGCTGCTAATACAATTAGAGGCTAATTTAACCGCTTGCGTACACACATGTACCCCGTATTCCTAGCTCGCAGCACACTCAGCGGCACGCAGGCAGCGGTGTTTTGAACAGAAACCGGTGTGAAAAGCGACATAATTCATTTTTGCGCTGGCACAGGAGGCTGCCGTGGAAGAAGCTTTTCAGAATGCTTCCATGGAGGGAGACGTGCTTAAAAACCACACAGCTGGCATGTTTAAGGGTGTAGTCGTACCCTGCCTGGGCCCACTTCACACCTAAAGTCCGGCAAGTTTGGCGACTGTGAGCCCTCCTTGATTGGAAGAGGTGGACCCGTGCATGTGCTTGTGCGCAACACAGTCCAGTCCCGGAATGACAGGATGCAGTTTTTCTTAGTAATAGTCAACACATTTCAGAATTAAAATATATCGAGTAAAAACCCATCCACAAGTCAAACCCACAACAAGTACATTGATGTGCATAATAAAGATGTGTTTTGCAACCATTGCCATTGGAAACAATCAGATCAAATGCAAATGGACTGGAAAGAATCCACAAAGTCCGAGAAATTGCAGGATAGTATGGCACAAGCACCGGGACCTTAGCATGGGTGTGAGTGCAACGTGATCACGTCACAGAAGGACTATCATGGGATTGTGCCATTCCACAGTCACATTTCACAATCAAATCAAATGCAAAGACACGTACAAGTACACTTGCTCACCCAACAACTTCAAATAAGACTGGAAATAATCCTCTGTAGGGTGGCTGGACTCACCCTAAGAGATAGGGTGAGGAGCTCGGCCATCTGGGACGTGCTCAGAGTAGAGCCGCTGCTCCTTCACATCGAGAGGAGCCAGTTGAGGTGGCTCGGGCATCTAGTCCGGATGCCTCCCGGACGCTTCCCTGGTGAGGTGTTCCAGGCATGCCTGCCGGGAGAGGGCCCCGGGGAAGACCTAGGACACACTGGAGGGATTATGTCTTGCAGCTGGCCTGGGAACACCTTGGGGTCCTCCCTGTGGAGCTGGAAGAGGTGTCCGGAGAACGGGAAGGTTGGACTACCATACTGAGGCTGCTGCCCCCGTGACCCGGACCCGGATAAGCGGAAGAAAATGGAATGGAATAATCCACAAAATCAGTGAAACTGCAACATTTACAAGTAAATTGGCACCGGCATGCATGCTCACCATGAACACAAGCCAGTAAGGGCCAGGGGAGGCTTGGGGAAAGTCCAGTACAGAACGAATGGCCTTATATGAGTACACACTAAAACATGAAGGTCAAAGCGAGTATTTGGGCCACATGAATCTATTTGTACCAGCTACACAAGTTCCTCTTTAGTGCCAAAAAAGCAGGCAAACAGACACTTAGCAGGAACTTAGTCTTCATCTCACAACCGCGGCAGCAATCCCAGCACATCCGACTTTGATGGGTCGATCGGGGATGGTGGGGTTTATCTAGTGCCGGATCATGGAAGATAGGCCAAGATTCCTCCTCTGGGCAGCTCGACAGGACCTTTTGAGGTCAGAGTTTGCCGCCGCCTCAGACGCCATCAGTCTGCTGCGGTTTATTGCCGGCGTCTTGACATGTCATCGCCGCAGTCACCTGAGGCAACGCTGCCAGGAACTGAGAGCTGCGCATCACATACAACCCGACATTTGGAAGTAACAAACATAGCTATGAGCTAGTGCTAACAACACGCACACATTTTACCAGCAACATCATGCCAGAATGGACAAAACAAAAAGATCAAACTTACAGCTCCCATGTCCGTAGCTGACTGAGGAATAACTGGCATGCAGTAGGCTCCAGGCATTGTTTGAAGATGTGTAGCAAAGCCTGTTCAGTGACTCAGTCAGATATACATTTCTGGTAAAACATCATCCGAAGTCGATTTTGCATAATACGGGATGAGAAGGGGCCAAAGGGCGTTTTGGGGACTGACCCTGGGAAGCCTTTCAAACACCTTTGAGATGAACTGCAATGAAGCAGCAAGCAAGTGGACCCTCATCGGGGACCTCACAAATGCGGACAGTGGAAGCTATACTTTCCTCACTTTGCACTTCCTGTAAGTCAATGTTTACATGTCCCATGACGAGACAAAGAGGGAAGGAGGCGGAGCGTCAGTTGACCTCCTTGCTCCTAACTTCATAAATAACAACAAAGACACGATGTCAATCTTGTCGCGGCTCAGTCTCCAATTCGGCCTGGTGTCTCCGATTAGATCTTAATCCAATCTAAGTGGCGGACAGCATCCGAGGCGCCAGCGTCTTCCTGCTTTTCAAAGAGCTCCTCAGAGACGACAGACAGCCGTGCACATGTGCCAAAGGTCTGCCATAACGACGTGACGTAACCCGGCGTCAGAATGCGGCCGCGGAACAAGTGGCTGTTCTTCTTGGGCTTTTACTCGATTTGAGAAGCTTTATCTGTGGCAATAGAATTGGCTCTGGGCTCTGTGTGTGTGTGTGTTCTTGAAGATGCTGTTGTCCTGGCTTTGGCAGGAGGACTATCAAAAGCTGCTTGGTGTCCACAGAGGAGCCAGCTGAGTCAACCTGACTGCTCCCAACCCCCACATTGGCCCACACCTTGTAATGGAAACATCATCAATTATCCCTCTTGACAGGCCCTAGAGACCAAAGGCAGACAAGGCCTCTTTTTTTGTTTTTTGGGGAGGGGGGCATCTTTTTGTTGACTGAGCCCCTCGCACGCACACACACACAAACGCTTGCTTGCTTTTGTTTGTGTATTAAAAGACAATGAGACTATGAGCCATCTTGTAGAGGCGGTCAGATAAGTAACCCACGGGACCGTGCATGACGCCCCTCATGCGGGGAATACTGGAAGTGAGTCTGAAGGGTGTTGAGATGATGTTGGGGGGGACTGGCGGTTTTAGTATGACCAGGGCAGAGGGGATTCAGCGGTCCTGACACGGATTCCTAAAAGGCCATCTGTTCCGTGATTGATGGACGGAATGATGGATGGACCTGCCTGCCCTCTTTTTTTAAAGGAACCAAAGACCTTTATGGGGTCAAGGAACCATATTTGGTGACCCAAGTGGGAGTTCACAATGGACACCATATGACAGCCAAAAACAAACAAAAAAAAATGTTACATCAAATTAATAAATGCTCGTTGGTTTTGTGGTTGATTACAGCCTAGTATTAGTCAGGACATTTTAAGTATTTGTTGTCAAAAAAAGCATTTTAGCAGTCACTATACCACCATCGAAGCGCCAGACTCAAACAACCGGCTTTTATTGCAGGTTTAAATGATCTCATAACAGGCAATCATAATAATCATAATCAAAGAACAACAATAATAATACCAATAATGACAATGATATTACTATTAGTAATATGAGTGTAAAGGGTGTTGTCTAACTGGCTCTAACAATATTAACAGGTTTTCTATGGCATAACTACAAAAATATTCTATTTATAAAGAAGGAACGCTACTTAGCGGCAATTCGCTTTTGACGGGTCAGGTCTGGGACCAGTTACTCGCAAAAAAACAACGGATTACTCTCTATAAATATTTTTGCAATGTAAATATGTCACAATCAATTGAGGAATCGGCATACAGAATATCTCAATCAATTTTCCGGGTGTATGTATAGTAAATAAGGTTATTAAAATGTACAATAAGACAATTTGAAGAAGTTAAAAAAAAAATGAAATAAGCGCATACTGGTGATGATGATGATATAAATAATAGTAAAAAATAACAATAATAATAATTAGTTACATGAGGTTGATGTGTATAAATCCTACTTCTTGCATGACATTGGGTTTAAGTCCATTCCCGGTGTCATTTTTACGTTTGGCTGCAAGTAGCTTGGCACGATCCACACAGAGCAAACGTTCACAAATATCTGTGGCCTAAAAATCTTTGACCCAAACGTATTCAAATACATCATGTTTGGCCACATGATCACACATAAATGACGTTTATTACAGCACAAATTCAAATACGATGCGCTTGGTGATGAATAAGATAGCGTACAGACAAGTAACAACCCAATAAAAATCAAGTTTGTGACGCCTTGCCGGACCACTCGCAACATTTTACTCAGTCGGGTTTTCGGAACATCTTCACCATCATGAGGCCTCCTCTGGTTGAATTTCATAGCTGGGATTTCATTGCTGAGCGTGATTGATGGCTTCGGGCTCATGCGCTCTTTCACACCAGTCCTCGCTTTCATTATCAGCCGCGTGTTATCGGCGTGTGTGTGTGCGGGAAGGAAGCCCTGATCATTCTCGAAATGACACATCATTCACGCACGCACGCACGCGTGCACACGGAGCAGAGTCAGCTGTGACATCAGTGCATGGGTGTGGTGTGGAGTTCCCCACCATCGCTGTGGTATTTGTTGGAGGGTGAGTGGCAAGCTGAAGTGTGGAAGAGCCAGCGGGAAAATGTGTGAAAAGTGAATGCAAAAGTAGAATAGGACTCAGGAGAGACCTGTGCCCAGGCTGAACCATCCTAGACCTTCATCGATGCACACCTGCTGTTAACGTCATTAAGATCCCCTCTTACCTTCTTAAAAAAAATAAATAAATAAAATAATAATAATAAAAAAAATAAAATTAAAATAAAATTTAATTTAAAAAAAAAAAAAAGATCCCCTCTTACCGAGAAATGACTGCTCGCTAGAATCGGATGTTTTTTTACCCTTGGCGCACGCTCCACTCCTGCATAAAGTTGAGTGGAAATGCATCAGGTACTGTACTAGGTACTTTTTCTTTACTGTAACTTTTTTTTTTAGCATTCTTGCAGCAAACAAATCGCTATTTAAAAAGGTTAAAATCACAGCACTTTTTTTTTTTTGCATTAAAACTCTAAAAGTTCACAAGCTTTGAAGAAAGTTTGGCAATTTCCCGTGTGCGTGTGTGAGTGTGCGTGTGTGTCATGGTTGTGTTCAGCCAGCTAGCGATATATTAACCCTGCTTAGTGTGAAATCACATTAGCGCTAGCTGTTAGCCGCCATCCACTAAAGACTGTTTGGTGATCCCTAGGATTGTGAGGATCTTTTCTGGCTGGAGTCAGCATGTGGCTCAGGAGCTTGGCATTATACTGTGTACAGTATGTTCAGTATACACTACACTGTACGTTTACTGCATGTGTCTGCGTGCACGACATCGCTTGTAGTTGCGTGCAGGACGCTGCGACTTCCACATCCCGATAACGTGTTTGCACGGCCGCTCGACTTGTTTGTCGGTTCGGCTGTGCCGGATCATGTCCGTGAGACCACTGGTGACCCTTACACTTATTCCTGCAACACCAAGAGAGTCTCCTATTGTTAATGCATCTCACTGCCTTTCCATCATGTGCTGGACCTCTCTCAGTCTAGCAGGTCAAACACTCGGTGTAAATACATCTCTTCCAGCGTCAAACTGACGCTCATCGTGCTTTTAGTAACTAATGTAACACTTCAACGCTCACTCACACTGTTAAATAGAACACGCCAGCACCAAAGTGTCGCACAAGCGTAAAAAGAAGCGAAGCAGCGTTGATCGCACGAAAGAAAAGAAACAGCGAACTGTCACACGAGTGTAACAATAAGTCCATCGCTGTAAATGTTAGTATACAAACAATAACCGACTCAAAGCAGCACAGTGCATTTTTAAGTGTAAAAAGAAGCCAGCCGGTGTAATAGCTTAAAGTACTAGTAATATTTTAAAACGTAACTATCACACAGGTATAACAAGGACTTCATCCCTAAATGCTTGCTGAGTTTTGTGCAGCTTTGGGTGCGTATTATTCCCAAATTTTGGTCTAATTCAAAATTGCAACACCTCTGTGGCGTATAACTTTGGGTGTTCCACTGTAAAGGGAAAAATTTCGGAGTAACACATCATTGCAGGTCTGCAAGAAATCATTGTAAGTCTTTGACGGTTTGTGTGTGTGTGTGTGTGTGTTCAGTGTTGTGAGAGGATTCCTGCACGCAGTCAAGCAGGCTGTGAATGCAGACGAGCATGAAGTCATGCTGGACGTGAGTTGGACACAGCTAAGGGCTAAAGGGCTGGTAGCATGGTGGAGGGGGGTGGAGAAATAAAAAAAAAAAATCTTCACGCTGTTGCTGAAAATCTCTTCTTCCTTCCTGCATTGGCAAGGCTAGAGCGTGCTAGCAGGTGGAGGTGGTGGGTCGGGTGCTGCTCACTTGTTTGTTACAACGGATTAGCTCATTGATTTGTAAAAGCGGTGCACTGATGGAGAAGATGAGGAGACGGGAGGAGCAGGAGAGCTCTGGCACTTCATGGATGGAAACATGGGACGTAACAGCAAGAGGAGGCGAATGGAAGGAAAATAAAACACGTTGGGGGAGGGGGGGTTGTGTAGCATCGCCAAAAGCTAAAAATAGAGCAGATGGATGGAAAGGGCAGGGACAGGTGAGAAGATGATGAGATGTACTCTGAATGAGATCTTTTTATACTCCACACGGCATCAGGGAGCAATTGCAAAATTACCTCACCTACTTTTCCTACTTTCCACAGCCCCCCCTTTTCACCTTTTTCCCCCGGGGTGGGGGGTAGGCCAATGGTGGCTTTCTAATTAAAACGTCAGGGGCAAAAGGGTAATTATGGTAATGATATTGTCAAGGTTATTAGAGTGTTCGGCGCTCCCCAAATTGCTTCCTGGGAGGGATCACTCGTGATGTCACATTTGCTTCATAGTCAGGTGAATTCAACCCCCCCACCCTGAAGACTCCCAAATAGACACCCACAATCTAAGCACAATGTTATAACCTAAGTGAAGTTGGCCCCCGCCACCCCATGGAAAACTCTGGTCAAATGGTCTCATTTGTTTGTGCTGCATTTGTGCAGTTAAAATGAGCATTTGTGCTGCTTTTGCTTTTCATTTATTACAGTTTATTTTAGAAGTCAACCAAAGTTCACCCAGCACCCCATTTACTCCAAATGAGGCCAAAATAGTTTGTTTGTGCTGCGTTTGTGCTGTTTTGTACAGTTAAAATGAATGTTTGTGATGCTTTTCTTTTCGAGATCCATCCATTTTCTTACGCTTATCCGAGGTCGGGTTGCGGGGGCAGCAACCTAAGCAGGGAAGCCCAGACTTCCCTCTCCCCGGCCACTTCGTGCAGCTCTTTCGGCAGGCCAGCTGAGAGACATAGTCTCTCCAGCGTGTCCTGGGTCTTCCCTGAGGCCTCCTACCGGTTGGACGTGCCCTGAACACCTCCCCAGGGTGGCGTCCAGGAGGCATCCTAACCAGATGCCCGAGCCACCTCAACTGGCTCCTCTCAATGCGGAGGAGCAGCGGTTCTACTCCGAGTCTCTCGCTATCTGTAAGGGAGAGCCCAGCCACCCTGCGGAGAAAACTCATTCATTCATTCATTCATGCATTTTCTATACCGCTTATCCTCATTAGGGTCACCGGGATGCTGGAGCCTATCCCAGCAGACTTTTGGGCGAGAGGCGGGGTACACCCTGGACTGGTCGCCAGTCAATCGCAGGGCACATATAGACAAACAAACATTCACACTCACATTCATACCGATGGACAATTTAGAGTCACCACGTAACCTAACATGCATGTTTTTGGAATGTGGGAGGAAACCGGAGTACCCGGAGAAAACCCACACACGCACGGGGAGAACATGCAAACTCCACACAGAGATGCCCAACGGAGATTTGAACCCAGGTCTTCCAGATCTCCTGACTGTGTGGCCCATGTGCTAACCACTCAGCCACCGTGCGGCCGAGAAAACTCATATTAATGTAAAAAAAAGAGACTATTTTGGTTTCATTCTCAACATGTCGGGGGGCTGTGTGTACTTTGGGACAGTTGTAATATTACGAAAAGCATAATGAGGTCATTTTTGGAAAATGAGGTTGGGAAAAAGTCATAATATCCTTAAATCTGAACTATTTGTAAAATGAATGCCAACACATTGCATGCTAATTGAACATAATTATGCCTTTTCACATAAAAAAAATGTATTGTTGTGATACAAGACGACCAGTAACACTTGCTAGTACTAGTTTGACAGGTTTTATGTAAAGAAAGCATGCGCCACAATAGGAGCATTGTTAATGTGAAGCTTAGCCTTGGCGCCATGCTGCTCTTCTAAGGGGCGTCCCACTGCTACCTCTCTGGTCTCACTAAGATGACGCCTCCCATCTCCGCCGCTCCGGCCCCCGGAGGCGGCGCACCTCCAGCTGTGGCGCAGCTCGGTGCGAGTGCCGATTGCCTTGGAGTGCCTCCCCTCGCTCAAATAGGCAGTAATTACGGGCTTAAAGAGGTTTAGTGGTCCAGCAAACTACATAATCACCCCTTGAATTAGCCCCCGCTCATCAGCTTCAGTCCAGCGAGCAGCGACTAGCACCCGCTAGCGAGACCCTTTATTGCGCGGAGGCAGGTGTTGTGAAACATCCGGCCAGCCTTCATAAATACCCCCCGTCCCCCCTCCCCCAAGCTGGAATCAGGAGCACTAACGGAGCACGCCCTCCTTTTTAGTGAAGCGGGGTGTAAAGTCGCACAATACGCCGTGCCAAGACTTGACTGTTGCTGTTCGTGTGCTTACATGTTGTAACATTCAGCAGATACGGAGCCACACCCACCTTCAAGCAAAGCACAGGACAGCACAGCTTTTCAACAAGACAAACGTGGTTTTAAAACTGAGGGGCGCGCCCCCGTCGTTATAACTGTGGGGGTGCGGGACTACCACAAACACTTTTCATTATTACCGTATTTTTCGGGGGTGCTGAAAATCATTTTAGCTCCAAAAAGGGGGCGCTGCAAAAAAAAAAAAAGGTGGGTAACCACTGAATTAGCGGAAGATGAGGTGCCGTGTGTCGGCGGATCCGCTTTGCACGACAGCGCCACGACCCTTTTCCACACTCGGATAACTAGATTCATGCGGAGTGCACCGAGACTCCCCTAAACCAACAAAGGCTGTTTTTTGGGGAGGAAAAAGTGCTCATTAGTGAATGAAAACATCTATCATCATTGTGGCATGTGGGTTAATGTTGTTGAATTATGCATGTTACAAGCTAGCAAGACATGTTTAAGCACGTTTTTGTGTTGTTATTATTATTTGTATTATTTTCAGTCTCATCTTTTGTTGTTTTGCATCAGGGCAGTCCGAATCAGAGGAAATGAGGTTAGGAGGGGGGCTTTGTTTTTCTTTGCTGTTGTTCTCCTATTTTGTTCTTTTTCTTTCCTTTAATCCCTTCTTTTTCTCTCCGGGCCGGCTTTGTCGCTGCTGCCTAATGAAGGCCAAGGGATGTGGACCGACGCCAAATACAGGCGGAGGAATTTGCAGTGGCGTTCGCACTCGCTTGCAAAGAGAGGACGCGGAGTCCACTGGATGGGAGTGGAGCTTATATTTGGATGGCTTGTTCTAAAAAGTCTGCACTTGCTCAGCGTTCTGGCCTTTTGTTGCCAGCATAACAATGTGCTCACCTCCCCAAATATTTAAGGTAGTCTCATACTGGCCCAGCAGCAGCCAGAATACACTCCCAAGTAAACCGTGTGTTCCTCAGCGCAAAGCACGCCAACTTGTATGTGTGTTTGTTGTGTATCTAACCCTACAGCCAAAAAAGGCCCCCGGATTAGTCGTCTGGGAGAAGGCCTGCTGCTGCTTGGCCCAAAGGAGTCAGTAGCTCACCTGCCAAGTCGACAGACAGGAATCAATTCATGCTTTCGCTTTAGTGCCCTCTTGGCGTGTAATTCCACTTTGGTCCTAAAGAGGCAGTAGAGAGTCACTGGCGGGCCAATTGAAGTAGCCTTGACCTACACTTGGAGTGTAGTATTGCGCTAAGAAAGTTTGTAAGAACTTTTTGGTAAAATTAGCACAAGTGTAGACTCGAGTCACGCGACTTGGACTCCAGTCACAATTTTGATGACTTTGGACGTGACTTGACAATATCACCGAACACTTACTTTAGTTAATGACTTCTAATGCACATGACTAATGCACATACACACACACACACACACACACACACACACTGTTAATTATGTAAAATGACTATATCTTGAATATCTTCACGGATTCTGATGACATTTTTTGCGTCGCTTCAACGCAACCTAAAGTGCAAACGGACCAGAGTATGTAATATGTTTTTGTATTATTGACTAGAAGCTCTGTGCTCTGATATCTTTTGGATGATTTTTCTAAACCTTTGCTAAACACAAAAAGGACAATTGGCTCAGTTTGAATATTAAAAATGACAAAATGTGATATACCAGCTATTGTGCTTTACTGACTATTTTTATATTATTGATTTAATGAAAAATAATAAAATAACCCAAAAAAAGGCCTCATATGCAATAATTATTCATTACTGATCTACAAAGGTAAAAATACAGAAACACAAAAACTAATAAAATGAGATCAAATTTTTTGTGGTTTAATATAGGTTTTTTGTGTGTATTGAGCTAGTATTGTGCAGTTTTTTATGCACTGTCACTTGTCTATTTCAGCCTTTTGGAAATATTTCCTACAAAATGCGGTTAGCCGAATCTAAAATGTTTTCTTGTCCATTGGACTTTGCGGTACATCCGAGCAATAAGCAGCCTTGCATCGCTAAACAAGTTGTTTACCGCAGTTGTTGATGCCTGGTGGCAAAGACGACCATCTGCTGGCGAAGCGTCTCCAAACAGCCGCGTTGCGCACTGTCACGGCCTCTGCTGGAGCGACATCGCATGACTGTGACGCCATATGATTTGTTTCCCTCCCTTCCTACGCTCTGTTGTGTTTCGTGCTCGCTGGCTGATTTTTAAAAGGTAATGTGGCGTGTCAAACCCTCTTTTTAATAGGGGAGCGCTCGGGCTTTAAATAGAAAGGCGATGTCACCACAGCGCTAATACGTGAGGAAGCTGCAGCTCCGTGGATGGAGTTCAACACGAGTGGAGATGTTATAGATGAAATAAAAATGGCAGGACTTTGAACGACTTCACCCTAATATCACAGCATTGTTTGCAGTCAGCACTTCTGTTTCTTGTCAAGGCAAATCCAAAGAGTGTTTTTGGCACTTCCAGGAGGGCGGCTGGTTGATTGTGCTGATGATGCAAGATGAAATTTGTGAAATAATCCTCCCCTTGCTTTAAACTGGAGCGTCAACAGACCGTTGCATCCCCAAAGCAGGAAGGAACGCTACTGCAGGTCATTCCTTCACATAGCCATAAAACCTTTATTGTATTCTTTTTCATTGATACCATATCCTGTTCATATTGGATGTCAATTTTACACTGGTGTGGAATTTCCCAATGTAGAACAAATAAAGTCTACTCTATCCTATTACTAAGCATGGGCGGATTACCAGTTTCAAGGTATACGCACAGGTCACGCTTTCCAAACCGCTGAAATAGTCCGTCATACCGTCCTGTGGTGTAACAGAAAGTGGGGGAAAGTCCAGCGCGGCCACCATGTATGTGGAAATACTATTCCTCACAGTTGGAATTGGGCTTCCTTGTGCTGAAATCCCGAGCATTAGCTGTGTAGCCAAAAACCTGATGTTAAAATGTGTTTTTGCAGCCCGTAGCATCTGGATTTAGTGTGTATTTCACTTTTTCCACATGCTAACAAGAATATCATAATCGAATAAGTCGAGTGTCTATACATTGCTTGTAGTGTAAACAAACACATGCACATTGCAGCTTGTATATTAAATGACAAACACAGTAACATAGCATTATTAGGTGAAAACATTGTATTCTCATGAACGTTGCCTCCCAAGGGATGCACAGTTGGCAGAACCCCAAGGCCACGTGTGTCGTCATTGCACCTGTACTGCCGTGTTGTTGTCATCTTTGCCGGGCGACATATTACTCACATCGCTGGTCACCAAATGCGGTGACCAGTGGTTCCGAACGAGACAAAAGCTGAGGATGCCGTATGCGGCATTACTCCCCACTGAACAAGAAGCAACAACCACTTAGCAACGGTTGCTAACCAAAATTTGGGGAAATGGAAGAAAAACCAAGGGAAACTTGGTGACGCAAGCATATGAATAAAAACTCAGCAAATACACAATCCAACAATCCCCCTTGTGGACAAGTTGTGATCTGCACATTCATTATTCTATGAAATAATAACATAACATTACACTTTTTTTTTTCATTCATTTTTTGCTGTGATTTTTTTGACCCAGTAATTGCATTTTTTTTGCATTTTTCTTTATTTTTTGTGAGAAACTATTCATGGTCTTGTGACATGAGTCATAAGATAAGCCACAGTGTCCATTTCCCTCCTGTTTTATTATATTGTTTAAAATGCCCGTTGGACCAAAATGTTTCTTTTTCAATACAGATATTTCAAAATAAGACATTTTTGTGGGGTAATTATAATGCCATCAAACCAAGATATACGGTCTCATACCGGCCCATGCTTACCTATTACTATCAAAATGTCAAACGTCCATCCTAAAAAAGCACGTTTTAATTCATTTCCAGGAACATTTGAGAACGGGTACCAATGAACCGCCAGTTAAATTCTGGTGCTCATCCAGAAACTTCTTCCACATTTGTCTTTGTCTGAATGTTGTGTTCAAGACTTTTTTGGTACCTACTTTTGTTCCTAATTGTCTTGAAGAATCCAGTACTTCATCTTGACAAAGGAGTTTGTTCATCCATATTATGAATGTTAGTAGACCAATTCCAGGTTCAAAGGAGAATATTTGCCAATGGGGCTCTTTTTGCAGCACGCTGGCTAATAAACCAACAAACAACAATGAGACCTTTTGCATTTGGGAGTTGGTGCATCTTAACGATAATTAAAATCAAAAGTCAAATTTGAAAAAAGTGACCGTTCATTTGTGTCCCAGTTTGAACCATTGCCATTCATTTCTTTGTTCTTAAACTCCAAATGTTTTTGTGGCATACCATATCACAAATAGTATCTATAATGGCTTCCTGCCAGGAGTCCCTCAACTTAAGTGTGGGACAAGTGGAGTAAAGAGTTGTACTGTGGAATATGTACGCTCTTATCTCTGTGCTAAACCCTCAGGGGGGGGGGCGCAGGTATCCATTTCCATGATTTCACGTCCCCTCCCTTGCCTCCTTCTTCTTTCTCGCTCGCTTCCTTCCATCATTCCTTGTCTTCATGGGAGGAAGATGGTCACAGAGGGGGATGGAGGGTTCACTAATGCACCCCCCCCGCCCATGACCATGTACTTACACACATGCATGTCAGAGGTCACACGCAAAGATCTACTTGACTTATATTAGCACACACTATTGCACTGATAAGATGCACGAAAGACATGGAAAACACCCCTCATCCGCACCCCCTTTGTCTCTGTGTCCCGGCAGCCACATGCTTGCGCAGAGCAGTCTGGACATTCTCATGAAAGGAGTTGTATATTTGGAGAAGACATATCATTAAGATAGAGCCGGGCCGAGGGAGGGAGGGAAGGATGCGCAGAAACTTTCCATCTGCTCTTTTAAAGAACATGTTATTGCTTTTCTCCCGCTCTCTCGCTGGAGGACTCCCAGCCAAAGGTCATTAGGAGGCACAGTCACAGACAATATTAAAAGTTGTTGCCAGGCGAGCTGCTAAATCGCAACGTCCTGACACATCGGACCTCATTTGGTCCTCTAATAAAAGAAGAGAGGACTACATGGACTGAGCTGATCTTTGCTTGCTGCTATTTTGTCCTCGATCGGGGTTCCTGGAGTGTTCTGACGCAGCTTTAAGCAGATTCTGGCTGAAGGAACCACATTCATTTTTGCAGCAGGGGTGCTAAAAAATTTGCCGTCTGTTGGCTAGGAACCATATTTGGTAACTTCAGAACTGTGGGAGCTCTGACTGCCAATCAGGAAAGAAACGTAATGATGAATCCGACTTGTAAACAAGCCTTTCCAAGTACTCTATGGTGTAGCCATGTATAAGGCAAGGAACCATTTTTGGTACCTCAGTCTGAAGCCGCAGAACCATTGAGATATTTTTTCGTCAACTAGTTCTGCAGAGCTTTCTTTTGATTTGACGTCTCTTTTTGTTGTGCAGAGAGCTTTTTTCTGCTGTTCAGATATTTTTTGTTCTCATCTTGTTGTGCAGATATCTATTTTTGTTCTTCAGATAGCCGTTTTTGTGGTCTAGATAGCTTTATTATTGTTCACATATCTCCTTCCGCTCATCTCTCCTTTTATCGAAATAAATCCATAACTTGTTCCTGCAAGGCAGTACGTGATTCTCTTGTTCTACCGCATCCATCATGTTGTGCACTTTTGTTTCTCGGGACTCCTGTGTGTCCCGTGACGCTTCCTCATTCCTCACGTTTCCGCTGGAGTTCAAAATGGAATTTTCCTTTCACACAGCCTGTAAAATCTCGGAATTTTCCTGCCTGTTCTGTATGAGCAGCACAGAACCAGATTAGGGGAGAAGAAAGTAAAAAGGCGATTTTCCGCCCTTGCGGGTAGTATCTGAGTTGTGATAGAAAGCAAGGATGCCGCCCGTGTGCAATGCCAGGGCAGGGAACCGGACCCTCCTGTTGTGTTGAAAGCAACGGTGGCTGTCCAAGTCGTATTTGATGCAACACACCAGATGCTGATTATCAGATTGTAGAATGCTGCGTGAACGCTTCCACAAGTTTGGCAAAGTGCTGGGTTCTACAGTATAAGCGTCGGAGGCTGCGTGCGTGTCCCTTGCGTGCGTTTGTGTGACGGCTGGGCGGAACGAGCCAAACAGACTTCATTTGTTCTGCACCGTAGGCGCTAGTGTGGGCACCCCTCCCCGCCGGTCGGCCACGCTATCACGAGTGTGACTCGCCTGCTTCCACAGATCCGTGACACTTTGTTTTTTTATCTTTATCATTGTTGGCCTTTGTACACACACACACACACACACACACTGGTGTTGAGTCGGATCCGTGTGAGACCTTCGATTAGCCTAAACAATTGTGTTCCATGACTTTTGGAGAGACGCGTGGGCGGCAGAGCGGCGGCCTTAGATGCTCCGTTTACATGAATGGATGCATAGTTAACACACACACACACACACACACACACACAGAATGGACGTCGGTTTGACCAGAGGCGACAATGCAATTATAACTTACTTCATGGAATTAGCCTCCTCCTTGTTGTGTTCCCCACAGCCAATCACATGGACAAGGGATTGCTGGGGAAAAATGTCTGTCTGCTGCCTTCAGACAGTCTTCCTCATTATGCAGCGGGACAACTCAACGGGGAAAAAAATAGAAAATAGAAATACAAGCTGGCGCCACACCAGTTTTACACGTCTGGTTGTTGGGTTGTTTGCGTGCAAGCTTGCAGTGTGTGTGAAAACTGTTGTTGGTCAATATGTCACAGCTTGTTGTATCAGTTTGATTTGCTGGAGGCTTTTTTTTTGTGTGCGTTTCAAAGAACCGTTTGTTTCCTATTGGGATGATTAATGTGGATTTATGTCAAACTATAAACACTAAAAAGGGGTCGTGTCTAACATTAAATACTTTCGTCGGTACGCTTCCATTAGTATGCACTCATTTCCTGAATGCATGTAGTTTAAAATTTGGATTGCCTGATCAAATATCTTTAAAAAAAGCTTTTTTCCCCACTTTTCGACTGGACAATCACTAAATCTTATTTAATCAAGGCGGAGCTTATGCGGTGTTTTTTGTTTGTTTGGAATTCCCTCGACTCCCGTTACGCGACCAGGATGGAGGTTATCGTGTGTGGTATATGCGCAGCATTGTGCACTTCCCATTTTGACAGTTTTGTGTGCAACATCTGAGTGACAGTGCATTGCATTTTGCTGCACTTCTCTGTGTGAACATATTTTATGCACTCAAAAGATGACGACTGAGTCTCAAATGGAATACTTCCATCTGTACGCTTCAATGTGTGTACTATGTACACTGTACTAGCTGAGTGTGCACGTTTTGACTGTATTCTTGTCCCAAATTGTATATTTTGCAATATTTTCACATTTAATGGTGAATTGCAACCACTTGTGTCAATGTAGTCCCTTCCCTTCCACTATATCGCCAATCACCGTTTTGGACGTCTGCCTTTTGCTGTATTTCTCAGTAGGAAGGCACTTATGTACTCAAAAGACTCAAAGGTGTAGGAATGAAAGTGAACCAATTGATACGCGACCTCTGCCTCATTCAGTCAACTACACAAATGTCAACATTTTACGTATAAAAGTGCAGAAATAAGAGAAATTCACATTCCCATGTATCAAAATCTGGGGTTTATGTGGAAAGGTAAAATAAAAAAAAAAATGTTCAAATGTATTGTCATCTTTTTAATTGAGTTTGGGGGGTGTTTAACCATGCAAATCCGTATAAATATAAATATAGTGCATACAACAGTTTGCCACTTTAGTTAATATATAGTGAAATATGGCATGTTTACAACCTAATGTGGCGGTATATAAAATTAATGAATGGCATGTTTACATGTTTTACGTTTCCTAGTAGGGAATAAGCATGGACTTTGCACAGATAGACATGATTAAGGTAGACAGATATGTTGAATGAAACAGGATGAAACAGTACAATACATTGCTGTAAACATGCCGGATTTAGCACAATGCAAGTTTCAATGTGAAATCCCATACACAAAAGCATAGAACCAAAAGGCCGTGTTGCAGCATAACAATGCGTCTATGAAGGTGTACCACTTTGTACTGATTAGTACTGACCCCAGTAGGATTGTTTGGCCGTGGTGGAGATCTGCTAGCAATATGACACAAACCATTGCATGAAACTCTTTGGAGGGAATGCGTTTCCCTCACTTTTGGGTCTTGGCGTAGGTCTGTGCTTAGCCGAGTGTCACTGCAGTCACACAATGCATATTTGTGCCTAATTAGGTGGAGCTGCTCCTTCACTTCACTTGACTTCCTAATTGGCTTGCCCCTATTTGGCTGCCGTTAATTAAAACTGCTCATATTCCATTAATGATGAGGGCAGGGAGGCAACACACACGCGCGCACACGCACACACACACACAGAGCTCTCATCTAGAAGCTCCGCCCCCGACAGGAAGTGGACTAAACGTTATCTCTGTTTCCTGCAGCATCCGTACCCGTCGGAGGAACAGAAGAAGCAGCTGGCACAAGACACGGGCCTCACCATCCTACAAGTCAACAACTGGTAAGAGAAGGTCACAGCGTGGATGTGATCCCACCCCCCCCAGGCCATCCCGGCTGCCAGCCATCGCGATGAATGCACCACTCCCGCCCCAGAAAGCAGAAACACGCCACTTAAGGAACCACGCGTGGTGCAGATCAATCGAAACAGATATGGCCCGCAGTCATTTTCCAAAGTGTTAATTAAGCGTCTGAAAACTTCCAATACAATCATCTTGCGTGCCAAAGTTAGCAGGGTGATTAGCCGAGCAGCGCTGCTCCATGTTTTTATTTTTTGGTTTGACGGACCTGCTTTGAGGTTTTGTGGCTTCCTCGTGGCATACGTTTACTTGCCGTTAAAATGGCGGTCAACTTCTCATTTAACATTTATTCACCGTGGATGAATATTTGATTGGGATGCACTCGACGCAGCCTTTTTACATTTCATTTGCATACTCCCGCACATTTGTAATCCAAGTGCAGACAGGCAACAGAAAGACGCTGCGGTGTATAGATGGTGGTTATAGTAAATGGTGATTATTTGACATGATTAACCGTACAGACACGAAGTGCCTTTTAATGGTATTATCGTCATACAAGTGTAAAAATAAGTTAACTACTGATGAAAGCAGTACAATAACTAAGGTGTAATGTGACGTCGCTTTAAGGCCACACTTATTTATTTCAATGTCCTTAAAGGTTCATACGAGTGTAAAAAGAAGATGACCGTCAGTGAAAGGTAGAAATAATAAAACCACAAAAATGCTGTCGGCGACCATCCACAAGGATTCCAAACTATTGACCTTCGTTTGTGTTATTATTACTCATTAATATCCTCCTGTTCTTGTGAGGTTCTGCCTTTTTTTGTTTAGTGTGATTTCCGCAACGTATTGCAAACAAGCCATGGGCTGCAAAGGGCCCGACTTTGGGCACCCCCTCTTTTATAGCTCCTGGTCAAGCTTGAGCGCGTGATTTGACGTCCACACTCCTGGTCCACCAATTAGCCTGATAGCTTCCCCCATAGCGACCGACCAAAGATGAATAACGAGAGGAATGTTATTATTGCAGCTGGAACTAATGAATGTGCAACGATGGTCATTTTTTATTGCAAATATTGATCCAAAATTGGAAGACGGATGTGTTTGCGGGGGTGTCTGGCCTCCCAGAGCGAGCAAATAATAGTTATTTCTCTGTACTGTCCAAACTGAACTTGAAACTGAAACCAGGAGGCATTCACAACGCAACTGGCATGTTGCGTAAAATAAAAGTGGACGTATTGGCGGGTTTACACTAACATTGAAAGCCCCCCCTTTTTTCTCGCGCCCCCCTCTAACAGTTCACCACGCCTTAATGTGCACCAACATTCCCGGCTAGTGTTTCACGTAGCTGCTCAGCTTATTGGCAGCTTGACTTTTTTTTTTTTTTATTGGCCACCCGATTTGACTTCATATCAAAGCTGCTAACTTGCAGTTTGAACCCGAGGTAGCGTTGTGGAGAACGGTAGAAAAAGGGGCACATGATACGCCTAATTAAAGGCCCCCGTGATCCGCCTAATAAGTGAGACTGATCTGTCAGATAAATCCTGGAAAGTCTCCGTCCGGGAACGCCGCACGTGTGTGAGACTCGGAGAGAAAAGATGAAGTGAAGCCAAAAAAAGGAAGCAAACCAGAGGAAGATAAGGAGGAGACGAGATAAATCCTCTAATGATGTTAACATGATGCCAGCCGTTGTTCGAGCACACGTCAGGACACAGGCGGCAGATTAGCGCTGACTGCAGAAGTCTATGGAGAATTCCTGTAACAACACACACACACGGGAATATAACAAGGACCTGAGAGTGGAGGGAAGCACGCCAGAGGTTATCAGATCAGGTGACGTAGCTGGAATCCATCGGGGATCAATTCTTCTAGTGCAGATAACACCTTGTCACATGATCAGTGCTGGCACGGGCGCTCATGGCTTTATTTTTTTTATTGCCTGGGGGCGTGACCTGATGTGTGTGTGTGTGCATGTGTGGGGGAGGAGGGGTGTAGGTGGCTAATCTAAGCGGCATTAGCTGTTCAAGCCAGCACGCTGCCATCATGCGTGTGTGCGTGTGTTGCAGTGGTCAGTAGAAATATTTCCATCTTCCTTGTAGCGATGCATGATGCTGTGGGGAGACGGCTGCCATTTTGCACACACCGTGGTTGTTTTGCTGTTGCGTTAGCCTGCCACAGCCGCCACCATTGGGTGTCGCCATGGCAACCCCCTGTGATGCCGCTTGACCCACTGATTTGGTGGAGTCAATTTGCCGCACACGCGCACCTTTGCGGCCATCTTCTCTCGGAAACGCACACGTTTTACCAGTTAGCCCGCATGTTCCAAAATGTCATTCAGGGTCCGGATGGGGTTCTTAATTCTCGCGACGTTCATTATCAAGCCCGTCTATTTATTTTCAGAGTTTATAAACTTGTTTTGTAATTTCCAAAGCTTTTGACATCCAATAGTACAAACATCCCTTTTTTTACATGTATTGAACGTCTGAAAATACACGTTTTGATGTTTTCACAGCACCTGAACCAACCCGCATGCCCACAATGTACGTGAATAATTACAGCAGTGTCGGCACAGGGGGGGAGGGGTGAAGCCCGGAGGTAAACAATCATGAATAAATGATACAAATATTGAACAGATACAGTGGAATCCGTTAATGACCACATCACAGCAAGGCAATCTGTGGCGCTATGAAATTGATGCCTTTCGTTTGTGGCTGTGTTTTGGAAGCTTACTTTGCACTGAACAGGAAGTCTCTGCGTGCACATTCATCACTGCGTAACTCAAGAGTAGTTACGTGGCGGAGGAAGTTAGCAGCATCGCATAAAGGGGCAGATGTCTCATCGAGCGACATAAAGTGCCGCTAAGTGGACGAACCCGGTAGCATAAACCCCACCCTAATGAAAATATGTTTCATTTTGGAAAAAGTCATGCTAAAAAAAATGGTGTTACATGATTATGAAACACCCCCCCACCCCTCTTGCGGCACCCCCGCTATGTCCCTCACGTGCACTCCCGTGCCCGGTGGATGTGTTAACACACATGTCTGTGTGTATTATTGATGAAGCGCGCAGCAGCAGCAGCAGAGGCTCAGCAGATTAAATAAAAAATGCTAAAGGCCGGCGAGGGGCGCGGATCACTCATGAATTATTGGCAGCCCGGAGCCGCACCGGGGACGCTCAATTTGAATGGAGGGAGGGAGGGAGGGAGGGAGGGCGTGTGCATGCATGCCCGCCCTTCCTCTACCGTCATGCTGGTGGTACGCTTTACACCATCGTGTCCTTAAATGGACCTAGAGAGTCATGTGACAGGTCAGTTAGTGAAGCCTGCACTTCTGGCTAAACTGCACATAAAGAAACGTAGTTTTAGGTTCGATTCAACCTTAAACACTGAAGCGCATCATATAATTAGTGATTTTTAGTCATTTGCTCCCATTACACAATACGTAAGTACAGATAATATTGCATGCGGACATTAATAGTCTCTAATACGTATATTACAAACTTCTAAACGCCACTGAAGACAGGAGTGTCCATCGCGAAGCATTTTCAGCCCTCACCTCACCATATAGATATAAGTAAATATATAAATAAAATTTTTTTATAAACAATAATAAATAAAACACAGCCCACGTCAGAGCATTATTGATATTAGATCCACGGTACAAACCAAGAAATATAAAACAATTAACGTTAAAATGTGTGTTATCAGACAAGAAGCCACGTCACAATAATGTTAAATAACACAAAGCGGACATCGTACGTATTGTACAATTGTTACCAAGTCTAGATTCCTGCCTGACTAGGAGGACAAAGGCAGCGAGTGTGCCGTCTTCCTGTTCATATTTCACCATTAAGCACGCAGGTGTCATGTCAGGTATCGTGCACCTTCATTGTCATGGCTTCATTGTCATGCGGTTTGTTGTTTGACACACTCGCATAGCGCCATTATGCTCTCGAGGTGTTAGTCACCAGGCGCGGTTGGATGTCGCATTAGCAGTCACGTGTGTGAAAACACACACACAAGGAAGCGATTGTTTTCCTTGAACATCACACACACACACACACACACACACACACAGGCTTCTATTTTCCCACTCCACGCTAAGTTGCGCTAACACTCCGCTGATGTAAAAATCAATGCGGGGGTCATCAGGTTTCCCTTGTCGGTGTGCACCCCCCCACAAACACTCTTTCCCTTCCAGCATGCAATTTAATCATGGCGCTTTAAAGGCGGCGTTTAAGCCTCGCCGAGCCATTGTTTGGTCAATAAGGCCGCTTTTAGCAACATCTTAAAAGCATAGACAGGGAGCGCGTACACGGGTCCAAGTTACTTAAGGAGGGAGGGGCGCAATCATTGGATTTCTGGAAGGACCGACAGAGGAGAGCTGGCAACAAGAGAAGAACATACTATTTAAGATTACATTACCCTTTGTTAAGTTAAGTATGGGTCGGGACTCTAAAACTCTAAATTTTAGGGGAAATAACCATTGGTATTAACTACTGTGGCTGTAGGCAACCTCCTGATGTAGTTTTGTTTAAATCCCATCCAGAAGATGGCAGTAGTTGCCTTTAAAGTATCATGAGTGGTCTGCACCCAGCTGCTTGATCCACCTCTGCATGCGCTTTAAAAGGCTGCTACTCAGCTGTTGGTGTGAAACTTGTGCGCGGTATGTTTTACACGTCGGCTGACTAAGCAGCTTGCTTCTCATTGCCATTACAACATTGGTTCTGTTGCTGCTGCTGTCTTTTTCCTTTTCACTTTCTCGTGCATTCCAAATAGTTTTTTTAACAAACACATTTGTTATATACTGTTTAAAACTGTTTCCAATAATGAGTGTCCAGTCCTCTTTGCAGCTTAAGCATATTGCGAGCATTAACGCTATGCACGTTCATTCCTTCATTTTCTATACCGCTTATCCTCATTAGGGTCGCGGGTATGCTGGAGCCTATCCCAGCTGACTTTGGGCGGGAGGAGGGGCACACCCAGGACTGGTCGCCAGTCAATCGCAGGGCACATATAGACAAACATTCACACTCACATTCATACCTATAGACAATTTAGTCGCCAATTAACCTAACATGCATGTTTTTGGGAATGTGGGAGGAACATGCAAACACGTTACAAGGAAATATACTTTTTCCTTTAATGAATCCTTTAATTTTTATTGCATTTGTCATAAGAGATAGGTCCAGTTGGTTTTATTGCATTTCTCTGATGACACATCTAAATAGCCTACAGGAAAAACACTTCTTGCTCGGAGAGCTTATCTTTATTTCACATGACCGGAATTCCTCATCTTTGAGAGACTGTCTCGTAAGAGTGACAATTGAGGGCGGAAAATTCAAAGAACAAATAACACGTGCCTGGCAAACAGGTGGAGTGAGTCTTGTGTGTGTGTGTTGGAATTGTGAACAGTGTGAATGATTACTGGTATTTTGTTTTTGTCTGCTGTTGTCTCATGCACGTCTTTATCAGTTATACATGCAAATGATGTTACACATGGAAAGACAAATGTCGTGTTATTATTAGTTATTGCTGTCAACATTTCAGCCTTTTTTCTATATTTTTTTGTTTGTTTTATTTCTGCAAAGTGCCACGGTGATGATTCTAGTCATGATTCTTGCTCGGCCCTTCCGCCACATTCCCATTGGGATGTGTTTATGAGCAAGGGCGAACAGGTTGCGCCACAAATAAACATGCACTGCCGACATGACCCCCACCGCTGACCTGTGAATCACAAAAAAACTGCAACTCCTCTCCTCCTTTAGCTTGTGTAGACGTGTCTTATTGTGCCAACAGAAACGCGTACGAGGTGTCCGCGTGCACAGCAAACCCCCACCAACCCGTACTACACACCTCACAGAACAGTACCTGAGGCTAAACCGGCCTTTCACTTCGTTTCACTCGCTTTTATCCCGACACCTGTTTTTTAATTGCGAGAAAGATAGTGGCGGTCAAATGTGTGCGTGTTTGTGTAAATACCCGAAGTTGCTATTTCGTACCCAAATAGTGACTAACACGCTGCTACATGTAAAGGAAAAAACCCTCATCCCCTTTACAGGATGCGACTGATGTCATCACGTGTAGGCTTGTTGATGCTGCCTGTTATTGGTGTCAACATGGCGACCGCAACTCAGGGATTAGCCTAACTGGCTGCAATCAAGTCCTGCATGCGGATCAGTTGTTGCGTGTAATAAGAAGATGTGCTGCAGGACTTGTCTTGTGCAGCACCGTCCTTTTTTGGGATGAAAGATTGCGATGGCCCCGAGGCCCGTTCTTTTGGAATGTGACCAAAACTGTCAGGAAAAGTACTGAAACGACATGACAGGATTGACTTTGGGTGCTTGTTTTTGCATTTTACGTTGGGTTTTTTGTTGCCAGTTGAATAGCTTTGCTCTATAGACACACACACACACACACACACAGACACTGCACATTGGCAGCGCTGGTTCAAGGATGCAAATCCTGTCTTTGCTTACACTTGTCCAACCCGTCTCCCCACTCTGTAAAAGCAGTTTAATGGTAGAGTCATGCCGCTCTTAACGGATGCTGGACACATGCATGCGCATGTGTATGTTTTATGTGTTTGGACCGTGGGGGGGGGATTGGGTGACCCCCATGGCAGCTCTCATTTTATAGCCCCATTTGAAATTTCACCGTTTTCTTATGTTTCCCTGCGTCATGTTCACGTTGTGTGTGTGCGCGTGTGTGTGTTTTGGTGATGCGGCTCTCACATGTCTAAACGCAGGCCTCCTGACTAATAACAGCCTGGCATACCCACTCCCTTTTCCCCAGTGGTGCACGAGGCCAGGTGACCCCCGCATGACCTAGCAGCCATGCTTATTTGGTAAATGTGTGTTTTGCACACTCTTGCTTTAGCGCATGTGTGAACATGTGCGTGAATTTAAATCCCCCACAGGGCTGCAGGTAACACAGCACACCTTCTACCCCGCCCTCACTATAGTTTGCCACGAGCTCGAGGAACACTATTTATATACTTTAAAGCAGAGGTGTCCAACGCGTGGCCCGTAGGCTATTTTGACACCTCACTCTAGCTGTTAATAAATCATATTTCTCTCTGTAAAAGTTTGTGTTTCTTTGCGCGTGTGTGTGTGCGCGCGCGCGTGTGTCTGGGCGAGGCGTTAATTGCAGTTGAGGAGCAAACAATCAATGTTGGCTGTGCACTGACAACCTGATGATAAGCTGCACCACGTCCTCCGCCTCTGTGGCGCTCTTAAATCACCTTGATTGGCAGCCAGCAGCGCTGCGTGGTTAGCAGAGTTATTTGCAGCCCTTTGCTGAAATTTGAATATGCATCACGCACCTCACTGTTGGCGTGCACCAAAATAGGCTAAGACCTGCTCAGTGTGCACGTGTGTGTGTGCATGTTGTATACGATGAATTCGAATCAACCAGCTAGCAGAGTAACCTTTTGTATATCCAATCTGCATCTTTCCTCTGCTCGTTATTAAATTACCTCCTAATTGGTCACACGCTGAAGGCAGCTGATGAAAAAGACAATTTCTTGCTTTTAATTGGCCATTTCACGTGCGGCATGTGTACACCTGTGTGTGTGTGTGTGTGTGTGTGTGTACAGTGTCTCACTGTGTGATGTGTGTTGGTTGTAATGAGAATAGGACATTGGCAGCCTCAATCAGTTCCACTCTTTATCCACCAGTCTGGAGGATGGATGCAGACATGAGCAATCGCTGCAGTAAACATTTTTCCCCATAAGGAAAAAAATATAAAAGAAATCATCTGTTCCAGGGTCAAAATGTGGCCATCATAAAACCTTATGATAACAATGTTTTAGGTAGCATCCTTAACTGCCGTGCAAGTGTAACAGGAAGTTAACCAGTCTAATAAAACTATATGAGACCAAAAAATGATACTTGGGTAACTGTCACACACATGCAAAAGGAAGGTAACTACTGCATAGGGGATCTTAGGAGTACAGTAAAATGATGTGCTCGCCATGACTGTGTGTGAGTTTCTTTGCATAAATGCAGCTGACTTTGCAGTACACCTTGCTCTCTTCTTCTTTTATTTGTAATGTTTATGTTTACGTGTGTGCCCCATCTTGACGCAAACACCCAGGCATAATAAAGTGACGTTGGAGGCGCTAAATGAAGCGCTTGAACCCAACTCGATTCACCGCCGACAGGTGCTGCTCATCTTCTCTGTTCTAGCTAATGACTTCTTGTCCTGTGGGAGTTTCCTGTGTTATGCTGCTTCAATTCGATCAGAGTTTGGGCGTACAGCAATAAACTTCCCTGGTTCGCTGCAACCACGGGGAATTTGTGCATAACAAGTTGTGCGCTCAGCTGCAACGAAAAATGCACGCGGCCAACATTCTTGCTACTTTGTTAGCATGTTAGCAGACGGTGTTGTTATGATCACCTGGGCTCTCTCTGGCCGCTGTTGGATCGACGTGCCCGGGGCGGGGTGTATGCATGCCGATATATAAACCGATATTGCTCAAAAGGCAGCGCTTATTCATCAGTTACAAAGAGTTTGCACACTTCTTGTGTTTAAATGGGACCGTTTTGTAATCGGGAAAGAAAGAAAAAAAACTTTTGATACAGTTGACTGGTGGCTTTTAAAAAATACAATTAAGTAAATGCTTATATAATATAACTAAATAGTAATAATGAATAAATAATATAATACAAAATAAATCATTACAGAGCAGCGATTTGCTGGCAAACAGTCCTCTCACCCGAAGTCAGGTGGGATAGGCTCCAGCATACCCCCACACCCTAGTAAGGATAAACGGCATAGAAAAATTGTTCAAAGGTTGAGGTTCCACTGTAGTCTGGAGCCGTAGTGGTCTTGTATGTTGTGGTCCAACACATGGACAGCATGTGTGCTGTTTGCACCCCCAGTGAGACTAGCTGCTTTTTTATTTATTTGGGGTTACCATCTTGTTCTCTCTCTCTCTATGTGTGTTTGGACCCAAATGGAGGCATAGCACCAGTGTGGCGCGTCTTGCCAAAATAGTGCAGCTATTGTGCCGTTTTGGCCCAAAAGTGCGCTTCGTTATGTTACCAAGGGTGGCGGGGGGGCTGAAGCGGCCATAAAACGCCGGCCCTTGGCACCCGGGGGTCGTGCTAAGGTGAAGTCTCACTACCCACCCAAAAAAAGAAGACTGCAGTCTCTCCTCTCCCTCACCGCTCTTCTCACACTGCTTCTCAGCTTATTAACGGTCACAGCAAGACTGTCTGCTTTGCTGTTCTCCCCTCTCACTCCTCCTCCTCTTCTTGCCATTCTGCCGCTCCAGTCCCCCGGCTGCTATTATGAGCGGCATTTTATCCTTTGTTCCAGGCCCCATGGTGCATCTGGCCTCAGATACGGGCACGTCAGGGACAGGAAACTGGCGAGAGGTTGTTGCAGGGGAGGTTGGGGGGTGAGTTATCCAGTGTGGTGGACCAGAGAGAGGGCCGGCATGATAAGAAGTGATAACACAGGCCAAGGAAACACGCACGAGGAAAAAAGTAGGCCTAATGTTGCACTCTAAAAAGAAGCAGTTTCTCTATGCAGTTTTGTATGTATGTAGCAGTTCCACTGACCACACTGTAAAGCTGCAATGTGCTAACTTGACTTTCTTAGAAGTCCATCTCCTTCTGCCAGAACATCCTCTCCCTTGCATCCACACAGGATAAAAAAGGAGATATATATACATATATATATTTATATATGATAGGAGGGGGTGTGTGTGACAATAAGAGGTCAA
Organism: Oostethus manadensis; assembly: GCA_024372805.1. Classification (NCBI taxonomy): domain Eukaryota; kingdom Metazoa; phylum Chordata; class Actinopteri; order Syngnathiformes; family Syngnathidae; genus Oostethus; species Oostethus manadensis. Next base: position 1,831,567 of record QODF01000161.1, read on the forward strand.
CAGTTAGATGGCGCTGGCCCAGAGTTGACCTCCTATAAAGGGCCCGCAGAGGAGAGGAGCTAGTGGAATGCTCCCCGACACTCCTTCCCTCCTGCGCTCCCATATCTCCCCCAGCAAAACAGGCCCGCAATGGAGGGGTGGCGGAGGAAAAAGGGGTGATAAAACTCCAGACGTTCCCTCATTTGATGGTGTTCTGCCATGTCAGTGGATTCTCGCATTCCTTTTTCGCTCCCTTTGCCGCCCCCTCAACCTCTTTCCAAAAAAGCACCACGAAAACCCATCATGTTAGGGTTACAATGTTTCAAAACAAAAACTCAACACTCATGTTTTGATTGTGCTCCTTCACTGGTGCGCTTCATAGATTACAAGAAAAACATTGTCTGCCAAAAGTGAGCGTGCACAAATAGTTTCCAAAATATTTTCCTTCCCTTACAGCTACAGCATGTCGCAGGATACATGGAATTATAGTGGAGAAGTTAAGCGGAAAACCTCAATAAGTGCTTAAAATGAGTCTTTTCATGATATAAAACAAGTGCAATGCATTCAGTCATGAGGGGTCAAACACATTCACAGGCAAGTGTCCTTTTGTTTTCCTCCTTTCCTCCTCAGCTCAGCGTCCTCCTCCTCCCCCTGACCCCTTAAACGCTCCTTTTCTAAAGGAGGTGCAGCGGCTATAGGACTTTTGTTTCCCTCAGTGAGGCTAATACTCCCCCTTTTAGAGATGAAATACAAGAGTGCGGCAAGGGCAACAGCAGGAACACATAAATCACGTCACAAAATCCCCAAGAGCCCGCTCTCCTCAGGGTCATCACAGGTCACAGGGTCACTTCACAAGGGGTCGAGCCCAGCCAGGCCATAGTGGGTCAACGTGTGTGTGTGTGCGTGTGACTGTAAGAGATGGAAATATGTTTATACTTTTATTAAAGCTTGCGTAGTCGAGGGATCGGTGCACATTTTCTTACCTATTCACTGCACTTTGTACGCTTATTTTTATTTGTATTAATCGTTTCATCAATAGTCCAAAATATATGTACAAAATATAGTTTAAAAATATGTAAAGATACAAATATTCCAATTTTAATCCCATGCAATTATTATAAATTCATACAATTCTGTCAACAACTAATTATGTATTATTGCCAGCATTTTTTGTGCATTTGTTAAATATAATAAAAAACAATAAAAAGAACCATAGGCCAAGTTTTTAATCTAGTCAGCATTGTTCTTTTCACACTTCATGTCAACGGCTAAAATAGTCAAGTGCTATCTAGCGCCTCCTACTGACCCCGGTATGATGCAAAAGTGTGTTTTTTGGCAAGCGATCAGACACCGATTTCTTGAACGTGATATGAACGTACCACGTGTACTTCTCAAGGTCGCCACTGCCTTACTAACTTTATTTCATCCTGTTCTGTGTTCTTTTCTCCTCCTCTGTGCCTCCTCCAGGTTCATCAACGCCAGGAGGAGAATAGTCCAGCCTATGATTGACCAGTCAAACCGTGCAGGCAAGTCTTTGACATTAAACGTATGTTCATGTATGTTTGACGCACTCCTTACCCTGCTGCAGGACTGAAAACAAAGTAGACATTTTGTTTCAGCCCCTCCTCCTCTCTGTTTCTTTTTTCGGGTGACCGTTGTTTGGCTTTTAGGCTCAAGACCACCCCCCCACCCCCTCTATCCCCTGCCAGCCTGGCCCCATTTGTGGCTGTTTTTGGGAGCTATGGATAGGGAGCCCCCCCACCCACCGGTGCACAGCTAGGTTTGGACTGCTGTAAACTTTATTACCTGTAATAGGGGTCATAGGTCGGGGTGGTATTAGGGACGCAGTAAAGTTCAAAGGCATTCAGATGGGCCGAGCGCTTGCTGTTGCTCGAGTGACCCCGGAGCGGCCTAAATGGAAGCTAAGTGGATTTCTATGAGGGCGCAACAATGGTGGCAGACACTATTGGGTTTCACTTATCACCGGTGCGCTCATGTCCCGCACACCAATTTACGACACGGCGGCTCTTTAGCCCGGACTTTTTGTTCTCCGGCCAGGTGTTTACATAACATACCTAGCAGCTTCGTGCCAGCTGCCAGGCTGCTTTCCGGCGGAGAGTTGGACTTGTGTATATTTTGCTGTTCTGTGGTTTACCTTTTAATATACTGCCGGGAATCCGTGATGGCGTTATGTAATCCTGCCAGCTAGAACACTTACTAAAAAAGAAGCGAAACACCAATCGATACAACAAAAGCGAAAAAAGTGCACCTTGTGGGTGTAAAAATGAAGACGTCGACCTGCAGACTTGAAAAAGACGCTTGAGACAGGATTTCAAAGAAGCATCGTGACAATCACACCTCAACACAACAGGCCTGTGCACTCCCTGCCTGCATGTTTGGCTTTTTCTTTGACTTTGATGTGCCTTATTCTTACTTTAAAAGAAAAAGAAACCCCAACAAGGACTCCTAAGAGGATTCTCATGTTTTGTATAGTAAATAACAGTTTACAATGGTCACAGTTTGACCCTGGAACAGATTATTGTGGGTAAAATTCAAAACAAACTACAGATTGAGCCCCCAAAATGTAATAATGAGGTCAACTGAATATAATTAACACATGGTAAAATTCTTAAATTTGTCCTTGAATGTATGTCTTCAGCCAGCAAACCTTTTCTTGCAGGAAAAGTTATTTGTCTTGTAGTAATAGTGCACGCTATTGGGTGTGCACATACATGTTCTCCTAGGAAAGCCAAAAAGATGACTTTTAATATTGAGCTTTGAGCTTTATAAGCATCCAGGATTTAAGCCAGAGCACGAGGTTGAATGACAAGATTACACTCTGACTAATAATGGAGCACACGGTGTATGTTCCCGCCGTCCTTCAAAGGAGAGTCCTTGAGAGTGTGTGTAGTGACCAAGGGTAGTGTGTGAGGGGCTCTGCAGGGTTGGACCTCATTAAAGCATTAAAGTCTACCAGGAGCTTACCATGCACAGCAGACATGGAGCCGAGAAGGCGGTTGAAAGACAACCTGTGCGTGCAGCGGCCAACAGATGATCCCGCTTCGGCCACTGAGCCTTAATTAAAAGCACTAATTGACCACTCTGTGCTCCCCCCACCCCCTGCCTCTGTCTCCCCCTGCAACAGTAAGTCAAGGAGCTCCCTATAACCCAGATGGCCAGCCCATGGGGGGCTTCGTCATGGATGGCCAGCAGCACATGGGAATCAGACCACCTGGTAAGGCTTTAGCTCCGCGTCGCCATCTTTCCTCCCCGGTTGTGGTCCTCCTTCTTATAGAGTCACCTGACTTCACATTCCCATCACGCACCTCCCTCACACTGGCATCAACATTACTCAATGCCCGCTCCCAACAAAAACCGGTGTGATCGATCACAGCCTTATCGCTCCTACGCACCACGCACTCCTCCTCTTCCTCCTCTTCTTCTATGTGAAGATTCGCCACATAGTATTGGGGGATGCCCTGTGGAATGCATTGTGGTGGTCTACATTTCAATCTTTTTTGGTTTGTATGTCGTTGACGTTTACGTCGTCTGTCTTTCTTCAGGACCAATGGGCGGCATGGGTATGAACATGGGTATGGAAGGTCAGTGGCACTACATGTAGCCCCGCCCCCGCCCACTGGGGCCGACCAATCGCAACACAGAGGCGAACGTAAGTACTTTTTGTACGTTTAATGCCCTCCCTTGACGTGTTGATGCTGCTTTTTCACTGAATTGTTGTTGCAGCACTGCTTTATAATAGTCTTGTAAAGGCTTTATAAGCAGGTTAACAAGGATGTTATAAACACTTAATAACACTTACAAACTATTTTTTATGTGTTTGTTAACTTTCAGTGCTCTTTACATCTTTACAAAGCATTGGCTAGTTAATTAACTAGCTATTATTAGTCATTACTCGCTAGCTATTATTGGTTGTCGCATAGTCAGTTTATGAGCAAAGGATAAACACTCCATTTTAAAGTGGAAATCTTGGGGGATAAACACGGCATAGGGGTCATGGATGGTGGGCGGGAGGAAGCGGCAAAGGGGGTGTACCATATCGTCATGGCAACAAAGTATAGAACTGTAAACAGTCATCACCGGAGGTAAAGTGTCGTGACTTAGTGCCTTCAAAAAGGGTCTCATTGAAGCACACATTGGTTATGGTACATTAAAACCAAGCCCCCGCACACATTCTTGCCTCCTATATTTGACGTTCCCTCACTTGTTCTTATTTGCCAGTTTGCAGTAGGTCAACTTCCCGCCTCACACAAACACCATTTTTTTTCTTTTAAAATCTCACCTCACCCCTCCTCCCTCTCTTTCGCCCCGGGGGCCAAATAACTCCCTCCCACATAATTCTTGGATGTATACAAGCCTGGCGTGGGGACAGTGTAGTATTGACGGTCGCTCGGGGTTTGCGTTTGGAAGCGTATGCTCCATCTGTGTGGGCATACACTGTATGTATGTATACGTCTGCCTGCGTGTGTGTGTGTGTGTGTGCGCGCGTATGGTAATAGGATTACTCCTGGCACAGGGAGAGGAGGCAAACCAGTGCAAAATGGAGGAGGTAGCCAGCAGGGTATGCAGCTTAGCTGGGCCTAATTGACTAGATCCAAATTAAATATGCCATCAGCGGAGGTGTGACCAATGGATTTGACTTATTCAGTTTACCAAAATAGAGACCATTAACCCTCCACAGAGTGTCTCCATGAAAAAAATAAATTAAATAAAACATGCCACCCCTTGTATCTAGTGGCCACCAGCACAAGAAAGACAGAAAATGTCCAGACCGATGTCATCGTTAGGCGAGGAGATGTTGTTACTGAAACACTGTGTGTGTGTGTGTGTATACATCTGCGTGTGTGTGTGTGTGTGTGTGTAAACACGAGGGCTGGCTGTCCGTGTCCAAGCCGCCTCCTTCCAGCAGCTGCTCGCCTTCCCAGCAGACCTCACTTTAAACAGCCTCAATTTGCCTGCTGAATCCCGTAATTGGGCCACCAGAGGAATCCTTCGCGAGACGAACGAAGAAGAGGAGGCAGTCGAGGAAGAAAGACTGGAGGGAGGGAGGAGGGCGGGCGGGTGAGCAAGCGAGAGTGGAGTAAATGACAAGGAGGAGGGGCAGAGATAGGGAAGGATGGAATGGACCAAGGGAGGAAAGAAAGGGGGGAGGAGACTTCCCTTACAGCTTCATCAGCTAGCTTGTAGCCGTCACTCTGTCTTTTCTAGGTCAATGAGAGGATGAAAGTGATGGCTTATGTTCTTTTGTGACCAATTACATTAATAGGTTACGATGATGGGAGGGAGCTTATTTGATTAAGACAGTGCAGGTTCATTATATTTTATCAACATTTTTCATTAGCATGGCCGAGCTTTTGTTACCGCGGGGCCACCAGGAGTTCTTCTTCTTCTTCTTCTTCTTCTTCATACAAGGCGGTCACATTGCAACATCAGTTAAAGCGAAAGCCAATTAGTGCTGCTTAGCGACCAGCGTTATTGCACGGCTTACATCCCCTTGCGAAACAATACACCTGTCAGCAGAGATGAGGCCCGCCAAGTCGAGCAGAAGCGAGCCTTTGAAAGCCACCGAAATGACTCTCATGTGACCTTTGGCGCCGTTTCCCCTTTTGCGTGGAATTAGCCACGGGTGCTCGCCCAAAACTGTACTTGTTTACTTCAAAGGGACGTTGGACGAATTAACGATGGCGCGCAGCCTACACTACGTGGAAAACAAGGACACCCCGTGGTGTAACTCTTGCAAAAGGGTGAAAATTGGTGACCTCAGCTTTGGTGCCTGTGCTGTTAGTTTTCTGATAAATTCACCACATGGTGGCGCTGTTGTAAAACCCCCCCAATTCACTTGCAATTTCTCACACCCACTGTAACTTCAAGTTGTTTTGCCAAATCACCAGGAAATTTGGTACGCACCGTTAGGGGACAGAAAGCACGAGTGCGTAAAGTACAAGTAGACCTGTCACAATAACAAATTTTGCTGGACGATAATTCTCCCTCAAATATTAACTGTCAACATTTTTGAGACCTTCTTTTCATTAATTATTATTATATTTTGACTGGCGACCTGTCCATGGTGTACCCGGTCTCTCGCCAAAAGTCGGCGGGGATAGGCTCCGGCATACCCCGTGGCCCTAATGGCCCTAATGAGAATAAGCGGCATAGAAAATGGATGGATGGATGGGTATTATACTGCAGATTATAATTTTATATAAAGTTATAATAATTCTGTGATAATGCCAGTACATCATATCAAATGCAATACACTTGAATTTTTCAAATGTGTTTAACAATGCCAATCGCATTTAAATGAAAATGCAGATTGTAATAGCTTTATTTTGATGATATTTATAATAGCGATGAGCAACATTGGTTGAAAACCATGCATGTCTTTGGAAGGGCATGGGTGGTACCGAGCAACCGGTAAGTCATTTAAGCATTAGTCTAATGATGATAAAACCTTAAGGATTCCGCATATGCCAGCAAGTCTTCCAAAGCATTTGGACCTCTTGTTAGTTCCTCTTGGAACGCTTGAGTGAAAGTCTGCTGTAAAGCCCCCAGATCTCGGCAGGAGAGCCTTTATCCCCCGATTCATGGCTCCAATCATTAAGCGCAAATTTGTTAACCCTACCTGAGGGGTCAAGATGCCCCCCTCCCACGCCATTACCTCCCTTCCTGCCGGAGAAACTTTCTCTACGAGCGAACGCTGTCCCGTATCTTATTATCCTTGTAAATGTTGACGTGTCCCCTCAGGAATCTCCTCCCACCGCTAAGCAAGCATAAGAGAGGGAACTCGATGTATTGATTGGCTTATTAGTGGTAAACCTTATTAGCAATGTGCGCTCCGTCAAGCTCATTATTGGGACTGGATGGACTCCAGATTGACTGTCGCCAGGATGTTCTCATTAGGCAAAACCAAAGTATGGATTTGACGTTTTGCGATAAATTACACTTTCAGTGCAGACGATATCAACGTTAATGATTGCTTTTCCAGTTAATGAACGATTCCTTTAAGCACCAATTTTAGGATCCAGTCTTCTTTTGTCCAACGGGTCTAAATTTGGGAATTGAACTTCAGGAGAACTCTATGGTAGTTTTTTTTCTCCAAATAATTAAATTTGAGAAATATATATTTATATATATATATTTATATATATATGTATATATACTGTATAAATTGCCAATCTTTTTATATACAGTAAACTGTTACTAGGGACTTTCCCTACAGCAATGGTTCCCAAAGCTTTTTTTGCCGTGGCCCCATTTTGGAGATTAAATTATTTTGAGCCCCACGGACCTCGCGGACGTGGTAAGTATAAAACAGGCTTTAAGAGTGTTGTTGGAACACTAGCACTAAGTCAGTAGAGACTTTGAACACACCCAAAGTGGCAAAAAAATCCATAAACAAGGCCCTTCGTTATTAAAGCCGCAGGGTTCTAAGGGGGAGAAAAAAGTAGCAGCTTGTACGCTGAAAAATACGGTAATAATGAAAAGTGTGCATGGTAGTCCCACTGCCCTACAGGATTTTGTGGGCTTTTTGGTGACTGTTACAGCCTAAAATGCTTTTTCAGTTGCCGCAAAAGTTGCAATGGTTTTTGGTGTGTGTGTCCTTGTCATTGCCATTAGGGCAGTATTTACAATATGATCTAGATGCCCTTACATGCTCAACAGATTTGCTTTGCCAGGGAAAAGTATGAGAAGATACTCTCCCCTGTCACACAGATTTTGTTACTTACTTTATTTTTATGTTTATTTTTATTTGGGGCGACCGGACCGGAGCGGGAGGGGCTAGAAAAAAAGAGAAAAGAAGAGGAGGGAACAAAACCGAGAGAGACAACAACACCAGCACCGACAATTGCAACAACAATAACAAAACAAGAGACAAATCTCGGGGACAAATTCCATTGGCCAAAATGTGCCAGGAAGTTGCAAGGCAGTGCATCATTTGCAGGGATTGGTTTAACTTGCGTGAATGTGCGCCATCGCAACATCCTGGAGGATCTGTTTTTTATGCATGCTTTTTGGGTTTAAAAAAATGCACTTAAAAATAACCGCCACAAACCTGAAGAGAATGTTTGTAGCGAAGGGAAAGTCATTTTGGCCGAGAAGGAACATAAGAGCACCGAGTAATGCCAAACATGCAGGCTTTAACGACCCCCGTGGAACATCTCTCATAGTAGATAGTTTTGTTCTTGAAATGTTTTGCTTTTGACTGCAAATACTGCTCCCCACAGCAGGATTAGGCTTTCCATGTTAATAGCGGTGTTAATAGAGAAGGTCTACCTCATTACCTCGCCTTGCACTCTCACGCCACATGGTGACATGGAAGTGACTTTTTTGACAAACAACTGACAAAACTTTTATGTGTACTGGTATGTACTTAACTCCACTCTCCCTGCAAGCAAAAGTACCACAGTACTATGACCAGAACCTAACGGCAAAAGTGCTCAAATGTGGGACAGGTTGGATATCTGGGAACTTTTCCCAATCGTTACATTGGAAATTGTGTACCTGCGTGAACCAAGCTGTCTTGTTCTGATTGCTCTGCTTTGGTCTAATGTATCCAAGTATCATCTGATATCGAGAAGAGAGACTAATTAAAGCTACCTAGCCCGAGCCCCCTGCAAGACCGTGAGACCTTCAACAACACTTGAGATGAAGAAGACACTTGTCTCCACTTATTTATCTTCCTACCTCTTTGGACACTTTGCTCTTCCTTTTGTCATCAGCTCCGACGGTCTTGTGGACCGTCTCGCTTCCAGGTGTCGGTGGCCTCTTTGGTTTAGCCGACAAAGGCCTGAGGTCCTCGAGCAGAGCTGGCTGCTACCGTGGTTATCTTTGCTCCCAAACAGCTGTACTGCTAAAGCGCAGTGTAATATTTCCACAATGAAAGAGATTACGTGGAACGTGTGTGTGTGTGTTTGGTGGCTAAGTCGTCTCCTACTGTTAAAGTAGCATTAGCAAGGGTGCAGGATTAACACAGTAAACAAGTAAACCCCCTCCATCGCTCTTAAACGCCCCCGCGCGGCCAAGGGCAGGCGGCGCTCGCTGTTCTGACCCAGATTAACCCGGTTTGTGCAAACCCCCCCACATCTACTGGTGTGAACCCATGCAGTCATGGTGTTTGTCACCTTTGCATTCTACTTGGCTCTTTATGGCTTTCATTACACTCACATGCTCGCAACTCTTGTCTTGTACAGGATCTTTGATTGTGTTTTTGCAATAGGTCCCTTAAAAACAGCGGAGCTCTTCTGTTCTATGTAGAGGATCTTTGAGCAGCAGTTTCACAGGAGATTCCTCCAAAAAACAGCACGCTCCTGTCATGTAAAGGGATTTTGTTTGCAATTGGTTTCTAAAAAACTGCAGAGAGCTCCTGTTTGCATTTTTGTAGTAGATTCCTAAAAACAGCAGAGCACTCCTGTCATACTGAGGAAGCCATTTGTAGTAGGTCCTTTAAAAACAGCACAGCGCTCTTGTCCTATAGAGGTTTTTGAGAGAGATCTTTGACTAACATTTCTGTGATAGGTCCCAAAAACAGCAGAATGCTCCTGTTGTAAAAATAAAGGATCTTTGACTACAATTTTTTGGATTATTAAAAACGGCAGGGCACTCCTGTCATAGAGGAATCTTTTGACTTGTATTTTTTGTGGGGTCCTAAAAACAGCACAACTCTTATATCATTTAGAGGAGTGCTCTTGTCATAGAGGATCTTTGAGTTTTTTGCAGTACGTCATTTAAAAGGACTAACATTTTTGCAGAAGGTCCTCAAAACAGCAGAGGGCTTCTGCCGTCATATAGAGGATCTTTGACTGGAATTTTTCCTGTGAAGTCCTAAAAATAGCAGAGTGCTCTTGTCGTAGAGGATCTTTGACTTGTGTTTTTTGCAGTAGGTCATTAAAAATGGCAGAGCACTCCTGTCATAAAGAGGAATCTTTGATTTGTATTTTTTTGCAGTAGGTCCTTAAAAACAGCACAGCGTTCTTGTCATATTGAGGATCTTTGACTAACATTTTTGCATTAAGTCCTCAAAACAGCAGCAGGCTCCCGCCATCATATAGAGGATATATGACTAGAATTTTTCCTGCAGAGTCCTAAAAACAGCACAGCTCTCTTCTCATATAAAGAATCTTTGACTTGCATTTTTTGCGGTTCATTCCTAAAACTGTGAGAGCACTCTTGTCAGATAGTGAATCTTTGACTAGATGGTTAGATACTTTTATTAATCTCCAAAAACATCCAAGAGAAAAGAGAGACTAGCATTTTTTCTGTAGATTCCTAAAAACAGCTGAGTGCCCCCGTCGTAGAGGATCTTTGACTCTAACAGCCCTGCTCTCTTGTCATATGAAAGATCTTTGACTAACATTTCTGCAGTAGGTCCTAAAAACAGTATAATTCTCGTGTCTTTGTATGGAGAATCGTTAACTAGAATTTTGGTGGTTGATTCTTAAAAACAGTAGAGCTCTCCTGTCATAAAACATTTTTTACTGCAGTTTTTGCACTCGGATCTTGAAAACATAAATTCTTGAATGTTTAAGGAGTTGTGTCCTACCAACTGTTTTTGCAAACACAAATAAAGTTGAATTGAATGCATCCAAAGCTCCTGTGGACAATTTTTTGGTTAAGGTGATCATCATTGACATGACTTTTTTTATGACTATATCTATGATCTGTCGACAGTGTTTGCCATAAAAGTGTTTTTATAAGCAATTGTTCGTGAGTATGCTGATGCATGTCCCACGCATGCCAGTAAAGGTGACTGTAGTTTGTCATTTGTGTCGTCAGGACTGCGGGGCACAGCAGGAGGTCACCTGTCACACAGAGGCCTATGGATTTACGGGGGAGACCAGATTCACAGTCTTCCCCAAAACCACAACAGCAGCAACATCTTCCTTCCTTCCCATGCACTTCCGAGACCCTTGGACTTTTCAATCCGGCTGATCTTCAAAGATGAACCAAATCAACGTGCCCCTTCCCGCTCCTGGCTTGTTCTTTGGTGACCCCTCTACTCCCTCCTCACCGCTGTCCTTTGCAAGGACTGGTCCCTTCATTCTGATTGTGACAGAGACACACCTGTGCACCCTTATGGCTCCGCCCACTGAGGTGTTCTGGCCTCTTTCAGGGCAACAACAACAACAACAACAACAGAGACTTCCTGTTGCAGAGCGCTGCGCTCTTTGGGACAAGGAGGAGAAGCCAATGTCTGTAAACCTGACAGGACACTGACAAACCAAAAAGAGTGCCCAGTTAAAAAAAAAAAAATCAAGAACATACAGCGAGGAAAGACATTGACAAATATTAAGAAACTATATCAAGCCCATTTTTTGGGAAGCAAGTGGAGAAAGTGAGAGAAAATATACTGTAAAGTGTTGTAAAATGATGCTGGACTCTCACAAGAACTGGGAATTTAAGTATTGTAAATGCTATTGTATTGTTCTGCATATTATGTTGTTTCTAATAGATTTTTTAAAAAAAGGCTCTTTGCTCCTTATTTTTCCTCTGCTTTCTTAGCACAAACTGCAAACATATCGGTGCGTGTGTGTCTGCATGACTTTATTCTATACAACAAATACTTCAACCGACTTGCTACTGCGTGGATCGATCGACATGTGGACCGACCAATCATCGCGTGCACTGGGACTCCCAACAGAAACAAGCCACAGTTCACGCCGGGCGATGTTTTAAAGTCGGGAATGTATCATGTATGAAGTCCTGCCTCGGTCATCCAATCACTGGGCAGGCAACATGTCAGTCATCAATTGCAGCTTACATGCATCACGCCCGCTAACTTCAAATTCCATTTACAAAAGGTTATAAGAAGACAAAAGTTATTTTCTTACAATAAATTCGTACAACTAAGAAAATAGTTGAGGCATACAAGCCATCTTGTCACTACAAGGTTAAAATATATACTGTAATATTATTACCAACATGTCAATAGTGATGCCTGACTTTACTGCGTTACAGCAGAAAACGATACATTAGTGGAATAGCAATACTTTACAGCACGTTTCACAAATCGTGTGCTAATGTATAGCTTTTTTTTAAATCATTTACTCTCAGCAAGTGTCCCACACGTTGCCTTGTCTTGATAATCTACACAGTAGAAGAAGTGTGGACACAAAGCCTTCCACAGTTTTGCACACAAACTGCTAACAAACACACTTAAACTAACATTTACACTTCATTTTTTACATTTACTTTACAGACAATACAGTATAAATGTCACTGTGTGTGTGTGTGTCCATCCTGAACTTTTATTTCCATGCCACAGATGCTTTTACTTTGAAGGGCCCATTCAAGAAAATGTGTGTTATAAATAAAAACATTTGATTCAAATGACACTCATCCATAGCTGTTTTAATGTGTATTTTAGACCTTTTGCCGTGATGTTTAGTGTTTATTTACAGACGCGCTTTTATTCTTAAAGGAACATGCACACTCACGCAATATTTCATAACAACATGCAGGATTTCACATAAGAACGCACATCTCCTGCAACAATATTTTAATGCATTGCTGCTTTTGGTGGGGGGGGGCAGGACAAAATGCTGACACCTCCGTGCCGGCGATGAGGACTCCCGAGGCGGCCTGAAGGACGCCGGGGAGGCGGAGGATGCAAAGCCCGTCTTTGACTGCCCTCTTTAGGGGAGGCCTGATAACTGACGACCGGGGAAAGCGAAAGTTCCACTTTGGACGGGACGCTCGTTGCAAATCAGTGCAGTTCCCTCCATGCTTGCATTTGCTCTTCCTTTTTCCGAGTGCTGACTTTTTCTGAACGGGCAAGCGCAACGAAGTGAAGGAGGAGAAGTTGGACTTTGTTGCCTTTAAACGCAACAGTGCGCGCGCTTACATTACGATGTGTCTTTTCTTCATTTTCCTCATTTTGCCGTGCACGTCTCACGTGAGACATGGAGGAAATATCGGCATATTTATTATGACCATATGGAAAGTCTTTTTATTTGTGTCACGTCCCTGCAATATTTATCATAACGCGCATTAAAAGTTACAATGATTCCAATAAATCTTTAGGAGTCAAACAAATGTAATTGAAATAACACCACGCTCGGTGTTGACAATTATAAATGATACATATAAATATGCAGTATAAATATATATAAAAATACAGTATATATATATAAATATACAGTATAAGGCCAGGCTTTTACGTCACATGCACTGCTGACCTACATTTTCTTCTTCACCTTTTTTTGATATTTTTTTTTGGTCTTTATTCATGTAAACGTGAAATATAAACACATATTCTCAAAAACACGCACGCGCCCAAATGTCCAGCGTGCGGGGCCCGAGATCAAAGAATGCACAAAGTGTGTTTTCGCACGCGCGCGTGCGCTTCAAGATAATGGACTCCGATATTCATGCCGTCGCTTTGATTTGTGTCATCAATGTCGTTTATTGCACAACTGGAAGGTCAGGTAAGCGCTCACGTGCACTCTTCTCTGCAGTTAGGAGAAACGCATGCACGGTATTTGTTGCACGCCTGCAGGAGGAATCAAAGAGGGTAAGTTCAGAATAACAAACAAGCTCGGTTTGGACTGAGCTACATCTTCTGTATAACAAAATGTTCATGATTTAAAGTTTGTCTTGTTCTCGGTGTAATTGTACACCAACACAACAACAAAGTGAGAGGACTGGCGCATTTTATTTTACTAATATGCCTGTCGCTTTCATTTATTGTGCAAAAACACCGCATTTCAAAACGTATTACCTTTGCATTGTATTGAATGTCATCAGATGGTGTAACGCTGTCAGTGCATTATACTGTATATATCCATAAATATTAATAAGTAAAAGTGTACATATAGAATCACAGTTCTGCAGTTTTCAAACTCAAAGTCGCAAGGATATAAAAAATATGTGACATCCGCGTCTAGCAACTACTCTGATAGGACGGGAAGGGACTCGTCGATAAGGGGACTACTTTGCGGCGTGGATGCAGCAGGAGAAACTTTCCTAAAGCTGCAAATATTCCACCTCCAAAAGGTCAGGCGGCAGCTGGCTTTGAAACAAAAGGAGGAGGGAAAGAAAAAAAAGCAACAAAAAAAAAACTGTTGAGTGTGTTTGGTGGTGGTGGTGGGGCGGCCGCATTTTGGATGTCATCTGTCTCCTTGGCGACGGGGCCCCGGCCCTCAAAAGCCCCTTGGGCGCGGGGAGTGTTTGAAAGGAGGCGGCTATTTTGTGCAGCATCATTTATCACTGTCAGCACATAATGATTCCCCTCGCAGCTCCTTATTGATGTTTCTAATTGCATTATCTCATAAGGCTGGTGATCAATGGGCGCCGGAGGGGGGCACACGGGGGTCAGGGGATGCCTCCTTGGCTGTTTGGTCCGGCCCTGGTTATTGGCGGCCTCCCTTTCTCTGCCAAAAAGTAACAGTAGCTTATGGTGACGTCGTCGCCTTTCATTTGTTTAACCGTCAAAGCTCAGCGTGGTGCTATGAAAGTGAAAGTGAAAGCATTAAAGCGTTCACAGTGAAATGAAAGTTCATGCAACGCAGTCAGGGAGCTTTTTAAGGTGACGGTTAGAAATAGCACTGCAGCATGCTTGACTTGCTTGACCACAAACACAACCTTTACCCTAACCCTACACCTAACCCCATACATATACATGCACACACACTATATGTCACTTTCTGCCATTTTCATGAAAAAGTTCTTGAACTTGTTTGGGAGCCAAGCTAAGAGTTGCTAATGGGAGAAATTGAAAGCAGTTGCCTGCAAGACGACGCCAGGGAGTGACAATAAACGACCTCAAGGCCCAGCAAGTACTTGCTGAGGGGACACGAGAGGGATGCAAGAAGACGGTCGGTCATATGGTAACCTGCGTGCGCTGTTGATGGTACTGATGGAGAAAGAGAACTGACACGACAGCGGAAATGATTGACAAGAGAGAGCGCTGAGGCAAAGGCAACAACAATAATGGATGTCTCTAAAATTCTAGCAAGGCAAAGAGCTCTCAAGGGGGAACACGCAGACATATCAGATCTTGATGGATGTACAAAAATTAAGCAAATAAACGAACTAATCCAATTGAGACAACTAACCAAAAAGAGCTTCTCTCTGAGGTGGCAGAGAATTAAAAAGCAACATCCAATGAATGAGCAAACAAAGTCAAACCAATTCTGAACAATCACTGCAAGTTTCTAAAAAAATAAAAAACACAATCCGAGCTGACCTAAAGGTTCTGACGGAGTAAAACTGCGCTGCCAGGACATCAAAGATGTCAGGGAAAATAATGAACTGCAAAACATTCAAAACAAAGCCCATGCCTGAACCATGTGATTGTGACTGGGCGACGCGTTACACCCGCCCAGGTCCTACATCTGAGCAGCTGGTGCAGGATGTCGCTTCAACATGCAGGATGTCGCTTCAACAGAGCAACTAGAAAGCCAGTTTTCTGCAATCAAAAGCACTGGATGTCAATGTCAAGAGCAATAATGTTCACCAACAAACAGCACGAAAGGGCAGTGCTTTAGCAGGGTAGGAAGCTGAAGGGAACAAACGTCCACACAACATTTCCATGGCTGGTGTTTTTATTGGGCGGCAGCGCATATTAAAACATAAATTAACAAGGAAATTAAGAAAAAACAACTGCAAAATCTGTGGTAATTTTATCACAGTAAAGCCAAAATATGATGGGAATAAAACTGTAATGTGCAAAGAAAATTTACAAGCAACATTTTAAAGAAAAACAGCAGAAGAAATGGAAAAAGCAGCAGTAACGGTACAAAAACAAAGTCAAAATATGAAAGAAAAAGGGATATTCTAACAGGAAAAACAGTTGCAACACTAGGAAATAAACTCATAATATCATGAGAAAAAAAACAATGTCAGAATAGAAAGATTACAGACATAATTTAAAAATTATTTCAAATTTTAATAATATTATGAGAAACAAACAAAACAACTAAAGAAGTTGTAATTTTTGAAAAAATACTTTGGGGAAAAGCCATAGTCTGTTGAGAATAAAGGCAAAATATGGAAATAAAGTCAAGAAGCAGATTAATTAGAAGAAACTTGAAATGCTAGATAAAAAAAAGAGTGAGGTTCCTAATGATGTGCTTTTTCACCTATATCACAAGGCTCAGATGCAGTTAATAACCACATAATAACATATTGACATGATTGTGTCGCTTTGCAAAATATCAAAGTGGCCTTTGCAGCCTTTCATTTTTCACTATGTGGCCCTCGCTGGAAAAAGAACCTCGCTGGAACACGCCTGGTCTGCATGAATGGACATGTGACGACGCCAACATTGCTACGGCGACCTGAGAATGCAGGGGAAAATTCACTGCACTTGCAGGGCAGACTGCAACATCTACATCAAGTTAAACGGAGGGCCGGAAGAAGCCAAAGTACTTGTGGCCGAATACTTTGAGGAGCTGGACAAACATGGAAGATGACATCATCTTGACCAGAAGGAAAATGGAAGACACAAAGAATGATGCAGTCTGAAGAAATACTGTACGTTGACAACAAACACCAGTAAACTACAAGGGACTGCTGAGCAAGGAAACCTTCAACTAGTAAATTAGAATACAAATTTTGGTATTGGTGTAATCCTGATGTGATTTTTTTTAAAATTCATCTTTAATTTGCATTTCATCTTTAATGGCGCATTCAAAGATGTTGAAGGAACTGATTAATTGCAGCACACACAAGCATCTTAATTGGCTTATTGTCTCTTATTACGTCTACTATACTGGTTAACACAAGTGTATAGGTATTGGATACATATATAAATATATACATTTATATATATAATATATATATAATCCATAAATATACATATATATGTTATTTGTCATATTAAAAAATATAAGTAAACAGGTTTTCTATGCTCTAGCTTTGAAAATATTCCAATTTACAAATCAGGAATCTTACTCTTATCACGGTACCAATGGATCATCCATCATGGAAGCAATTAACTGCAATACACGAGGGCTTGCTGTTTATGTTGTTTTTTTGAACAATCAACAAAACACACACATACTGTATGTTTGTGAAAATAACCATAGAAGGAAACTGAAAAACATCAATCCCATCACGCTAGTATGGATCTGATATCGGCACTGCCCTGGTATTGACGATGTCCGTATGCGGAGCCAACAGCCCACCTCCATAGAAGCACATGCATCCACGTCCGACAACATCTCCACTACAACACAAGGGATTGCTGAATAAGAAGATCTGGAATTGGAACCCTTTCAGCACACAGACCGTAATATGAAGCATATAATATTTTCCACAGACTATTCTCTCATTACCGTCACAGTCCGTCCAGACGCGGGAACGTCATTGTTGTCGGATGAGAACTATTCCTCCGAAAGCTATTTGTGTGCTTCGTCATATTGAAAGCCTCTTAAATCTCAACTTCTTCTCGTTGGCGGTCGTTAAATAACAAGGCTGCCTCCTAAAAATGATGTTATATACAAATAACAGGCCTGTCCAAAATGACAAGTCCCCTTATTTACAAGCTTGTATCTCATCAAGGTGGGGTTGGAGAATTTTACTCTCAGCTACAAATCACACCTGTCGTATTTTATCCACCTAATTAATCATATAAAAGTCTGCATTTTTAATTTGCGTTTGTCTCGGAGCCTGTTGGGTTCATGGCGCGATTTGCTCAACAAATTTCCAGGAGAGGAGCGCGGTGGGAAGGAGACGAGGCTTCGGTGGACCTCGCTGTGCAGCGTTCTGCTTGGCGTGGCATTATTTATGGAGCATGGACAGTTAATAAGAAGCAATGTAGTCAATCAGGAAGACGGAGAGATGTGTTTTCCATGGAGGGAAACTGTGTTTTTGGAATAGCGCGCGCACACACACACACACATGCGTACTATGATAAAGATGTTCCCCCCGCGACATAAAACAGCGGGGAGCACCAACGGCCACTTTCTCTTCCAGCCGAGTGTGAGGGAGCGTTTGTGTTGCTAGACTCGCCTTATGGACTCGCTCCAGTCAATTAAAGAGCATGTTCTGGTTTCTGTGGGCTTGCTTAGTCAATTCAATCAATCGAAAGTAAAGTTGGGCCAAAGCCTTTCTTTCATTTGGATGCCACTCCTAAATGGCACGCATGGTCCGGGATAAGAACTTGGCAAGATTACTGGAATTTCTCACAACGTAACTTAAGGAAGTTCAAGTCTGGGAAGTTGCTGGGTGTGCAGTGGTAACCAGCAACTAATGCTTACTACTTTGTCTTGACAATGGCAGCCAGAAAGTGTTTTCTCTCATGTAATGATTGTGTATATAAATCTGTCTAAGCTGTGATAGAAGATTGTTTGTTTTCCGGGGAGCTAAAGACCTACTTTGCAGTCACCGCTCCTCTTTGTTTTTTGAACAAAGAACAGTTTTTATTCACCAATACTCGTCCAATTTTATTTCCAGCTGAGGGCTGGAGCCGACCCTCAGGCCTGGCAAATCGTAACAGAGTAGGTGTGGTCGGGCAGGTGGCTGCGGAATCCCAGATTTGTCTTGTACACCAGTGGCCCCCAACTTTTTTGACTCATGGGCTGGCTGGGGTTCCCACACATCTCCGGTAGACCGGGGGTCCACCATTCTAGAAATGTAGTGTCTTGTTTATTGTGTAAAAGTAACAAGATCAAATTAAAAGCCCAACATAAATACAGAACCACCATCCA
>QODF01000161.1:1851483-1877324 GCA_024372805.1 Oostethus manadensis
CAGCAGGAGTAGGCTTTCCATGTTAATAGCGGTGTTAATAGAGAAGGTCTACCTCATTACCTCGCCTTGCACTCTCACGCCACATGGTGACATGGAAGTGACTTTTTTGACAAACAACTGACAAAACTTTTATGTGTACTGGTATGTACTTAACTCCACTCTCCCTGCAAGCAAAAGTACCACAGTACTATGACCAGAACCTAACGGCAAAAGTGCTCAAATGTGGGACAGGTTGGATATCTGGGAACTTTTCCCAATCGTTACATTGGAAATTGTGTACCTGCGTGAACCAAGCTGTCTTGTTCTGATTGCTCTGCTTTGGTCTAATGTATCCAAGTATCATCTGATATCGAGAAGAGAGACTAATTAAAGCTACCTAGCCCGAGCCCCCTGCAAGACCGTGAGACCTTCAACAACACTTGAGATGAAGAAGACACTTGTCTCCACTTATTTATCTTCCTACCTCTTTGGACACTTTGCTCTTCCTTTTGTCATCAGCTCCGACGGTCTTGTGGACCGTCTCGCTTCCAGGTGTCGGTGGCCTCTTTGGTTTAGCCGACAAAGGCCTGAGGTCCTCGAGCAGAGCTGGCTGCTACCGTGGTTATCTTTGCTCCCCAACAGCTGTACTGCTAAAGCGCAGTGTAATATTTCCACAATGAAAGAGATTACGTGGAACGTGTGTGTGTGTGTGTTTGGTGGCTAAGTCGTCTCCTACTGTTAAAGTAGCATTAGCAAGGGTGCAGGATTAACACAGTAAACAAGTAAACCCCCTCCATCGCTCTTAAACGCCCCCGCGTGGCCAAGGGCAGGCGGCGCTCGCTGTTCTGACCCAGATTAACCCGGTTTGTGCAAACCCCCCCACATCTACTGGTGTGAACCCATGCAGTCATGGTGTTTGTCACCTTTGCATTCTACTTGGCTCTTTATGGCTTTCATTGCACTCACATGCTCGCAACTCTTGTCTTGTACAGGATCTTTGATTGTGTTTTTGCAATAGGTCCCTTAAAAACAGCGGAGCTCTTCTGTTCTATGTAGAGGATCTTTGAGCAGCAGTTTCACAGGAGATTCCTCCAAAAAACAGCACGCTCCTGTCATGTAAAGGGATTTTGTTTGCAATTGGTTTCTAAAAAACTGCAGAGAGCTCCTGTTTGCATTTTTGTAGTAGATTCCTAAAAACAGCAGAGCACTCCTGTCATACTGAGGAAGCCATTTGTAGTAGGTCCTTTAAAAACAGCACAGCGCTCTTGTCCTATAGAGGTTTTTGAGAGAGATCTTTGACTAACATTTCTGTGATAGGTCCCAAAAACAGCAGAATGCTCCTGTTGTAAAAATAAAGGATCTTTGACTACAATTTTTTGGATTATTAAAAACGGCAGGGCACTCCTGTCATAGAGGAATCTTTTGACTTGTATTTTTTGTGGGGTCCTAAAAACAGCACAACTCTTATATCATTTAGAGGAGTGCTCTTGTCATAGAGGATCTTTGAGTTTTTTGCAGTACGTCATTTAAAAGGACTAACATTTTTGCAGAAGGTCCTCAAAACAGCAGAGGGCTTCTGCCGTCATATAGAGGATCTTTGACTGGAATTTTTCCTGTGAAGTCCTAAAAATAGCAGAGTGCTCTTGTCGTAGAGGATCTTTGACTTGTGTTTTTTGCAGTAGGTCATTAAAAATGGCAGAGCACTCCTGTCATAAAGAGGAATCTTTGATTTGTATTTTTTTGCAGTAGGTCCTTAAAAACAGCACAGCGTTCTTGTCATATTGAGGATCTTTGACTAACATTTTTGCATTAAGTCCTCAAAACAGCAGCAGGCTCCCGCCATCATATAGAGGATATATGACTAGAATTTTTCCTGCAGAGTCCTAAAAACAGCACAGCTCTCTTCTCATATAAAGAATCTTTGACTTGCATTTTTTGCGGTTCATTCCTAAAACTGTGAGAGCACTCTTGTCAGATAGTGAATCTTTGACTAGATGGTTAGATACTTTTATTAATCTCCAAAAACCTCCAAGAGAAAAGAGAGACTAGCATTTTTTCTGTAGATTCCTAAAAACAGCTGAGTGCCCCCGTCGTAGAGGATCTTTGACTCTAACAGCCCTGCTCTCTTGTCATATGAAAGATCTTTGACTAACATTTCTGCAGTAGGTCCTAAAAACAGTATAATTCTCGTGTCTTTGTATGGAGAATCGTTAACTAGAATTTTGGTGGTTGATTCTTAAAAACAGTAGAGCTCTCCTGTCATAAAACATTTTTTACTGCAGTTTTTGCACTCGGATCTTGAAAACATAAATTCTTGAATGTTTAAGGAGTTGTGTCCTACCAACTGTTTTTGCAAACACAAATAAAGTTGAATTGAATGCATCCAAAGCTCCTGTGGACAATTTTTTGGTTAAGGTGATCATCATTGACATGACTTTTTTTATGACTATATCTATGATCTGTCGACAGTGTTTGCCATAAAAGTGTTTTTATAAGCAATTGTTCGTGAGTATGCTGATGCATGTCCCACGCATGCCAGTAAAGGTGACTGTAGTTTGTCATTTGTGTCGTCAGGACTGCGGGGCACAGCAGGAGGTCACCTGTCACACAGAGGCCTATGGATTTACGGGGGAGACCAGACTCACAGTCTTCCCCAAAACCACAACAGCAGCAACATCTTCCTTCCTTCCCATGCACTTCCGAGACCCTTGGACTTTTCAATCCGGCTGATCTTCAAAGATGAACCAAATCAACGTGCCCCTTCCCGCTCCTGGCTTGTTCTTTGGTGACCCCTCTACTCCCTCCTCACCGCTGTCCTTTGCAAGGACTGGTCCCTTCATTCTGATTGTGACAGAGACACACCTGTGCACCCTTATGGCTCCGCCCACTGAGGTGTTCTGGCCTCTTTCAGGGCAACAACAACAACAACAACAACAGAGACTTCCTGTTGCAGAGCGCTGCGCTCTTTGGGACAAGGAGGAGAAGCCAATGTCTGTAAACCTGACAGGACACTGACAAACCAAAAAGAGTGCCCAGTTAAAAAAAAAAAAATCAAGAACATACAGCGAGGAAAGACATTGACAAATATTAAGAAACTATATCAAGCCCATTTTTTGGGAAGCAAGTGGAGAAAGTGAGAGAAAATATACTGTAAAGTGTTGTAAAATGATGCTGGACTCTCACAAGAACTGGGAATTTAAGTATTGTAAATGCTATTGTATTGTTCTGCATATTATGTTGTTTCTAATAGATTTTTTAAAAAAAGGCTCTTTGCTCCTTATTTTTCCTCTGCTTTCTTAGCACAAACTGCAAACATATCGGTGCGTGTGTGTCTGCATGACTTTATTCTATACAACAAATACTTCAACCGACTTGCTACTGCGTGGATCGATCGACATGTGGACCGACCAATCATCGCGTGCACTGGGACTCCCAACAGAAACAAGCCACAGTTCACGCCGGGCGATGTTTTAAAGTCGGGAATGTATCATGTATGAAGTCCTGCCTCGGTCATCCAATCACTGGGCAGGCAACATGTCAGTCATCAATTGCAGCTTACATGCATCACGCCCGCTAACTTCAAATTCCATTTACAAAAGGTTATAAGAAGACAAAAGTTATTTTCTTACAATAAATTCGTACAACTAAGAAAATAGTTGAGGCATACAAGCCATCTTGTCACTACAAGGTTAAAATATATACTGTAATATTATTACCAACATGTCAATAGTGATGCCTGACTTTACTGCGTTACAGCAGAAAACGATACATTAGTGGAATAGCAATACTTTACAGCACGTTTCACAAATCGTGTGCTAATGTATAGCTTTTTTTTAAATCATTTACTCTCAGCACGTGTCCCACACGTTGCCTTGTCTTGATAATCTACACAGTAGAAGAAGTGTGGACACAAAGCCTTCCACAGTTTTGCACACAAACTGCTAACAAACACACTTAAACTAACATTTACACTTCATTTTTTACATTTACTTTACAGACAATACAGTATAAATGTCACTGTGTGTGTGTGTGTCCATCCTGAACTTTTATTTCCATGCCACAGATGCTTTTACTTTGAAGGGCCCATTCAAGAAAATGTGTGTTATAAATAAAAACATTTGATTCAAATGACACTCATCCATAGCTGTTTTAATGTGTATTTTAGACCTTTTGCCGTGATGTTTAGTGTTTATTTACAGACGCGCTTTTATTCTTAAAGGAACATGCACACTCACGCAATATTTCATAACAACATGCAGGATTTCACATAAGAACGCACATCTCCTGCAACAATATTTTAATGCATTGCTGCTTTTGGTGGGGGGGGGCAGGACAAAATGCTGACACCTCCGTGCCGGCGATGAGGACTCCCGAGGCGGCCTGAAGGACGCCGGGGAGGCGGAGGATGCAAAGCCCGTCTTTGACTGCCCTCTTTAGGGGAGGCCTGATAACTGACGACCGGGGAAAGCGAAAGTTCCACTTTGGACGGGACGCTCGTTGCAAATCAGTGCAGTTCCCTCCATGCTTGCATTTGCTCTTCCTTTTTCCGAGTGCTGACTTTTCTGAACGGGCAAGCGCAACGAAGTGAAGGAGGAGAAGTTGGACTTTGTTGCCTTTAAACGCAACAGTGCGCGCGCTTACATTACGATGTGTCTTTTCTTCATTTTCCTCATTTTGCCGTGCACGTCTCACGTGAGACATGGAGGAAATATCGGCATATTTATTATGACCATATGGAAAGTCTTTTTATTTGTGTCACGTCCCTGCAATATTTATCATAACGCGCATTAAAAGTTACAATGATTCCAATAAATCTTTAGGAGTCAAACAAATGTAATTGAAATAACACCACGCTCGGTGTTGACAATTATAAATGATACATATAAATATGCAGTATAAATATATATAAACATACAGTATATATATATAAATATACAGTATAAGGCCAGGCTTTTACGTCACATGCACTGCTGACCTACATTTTCTTCTTCACCTTTTTTTGATATTTTTTTTTGGTCTTTATTCATGTAAACGTGAAATATAAACACATATTCTCAAAAACACGCACGCGCCCAAATGTCCAGCGTGCGGGGCCCGAGATCAAAGAAAGCACAAAGTGTGTTTTCGCACGCGCGCGTGCGCTTCAAGATAATGGACTCCGATATTCATGCCGTCGCTTTGATTTGTGTCATCAATGTCGTTTATTGCACAACTGGAAGGTCAGGTAAGCGCTCACGTGCACTCTTCTCTGCAGTTAGGAGAAACGCATGCACGGTATTTGTTGCACGCCTGCAGGAGGAATCAAAGAGGGTAAGTTCAGAATAACAAACAAGCTCGGATTGGACTGAGCTACATCTTCTGTATAACAAAATGTTCATGATTTAAAGTTTGTCTTGTTCTCGGTGTAATTGTACACCAACACAACAACAAAGTGAGAGGACTGGCGCATTTTATTTTACTAATATGCCTGTCGCTTTCATTTATTGTGCAAAAACACCGCATTTCAAAACGTATTACCTTTGCATTGTATTGAATGTCATCAGATGGTGTAACGCTGTCAGTGCATTATACTGTATATATCCATAAATATTAATAAGTAAAAGTGTACATATAGAATCACAGTTCTGCAGTTTTCAAACTCAAAGTCGCAAGGATATAAAAAATATGTGACATCCGCGTCTAGCAACTACTCTGATAGGACGGGAAGGGACTCGTCGATAAGGGGACTACTTTGCGGCGTGGATGCAGCAGGAGAAACTTTCCTAAAGCTGCAAATATTCCACCTCCAAAAGGTCAGGCGGCAGCTGGCTTTGAAACAAAAGGAGGAGGGAAAGAAAAAAAAGCAACAAAAAAAAAACTGTTGAGTGTGTTTGGTGGTGGTGGTGGGGCGGCCGCATTTTGGATGTCATCTGTCTCCTTGGCGACGGGGCCCCGGCCCTCAAAAGCCCCTTGGGCGCGGGGAGTGTTTGAAAGGAGGCGGCTATTTTGTGCAGCATCATTTATCACTGTCAGCACATAATGATTCCCCTCGCAGCTCCTTATTGATGTTTCTAATTGCATTATCTCATAAGGCTGGTGATCAATGGGCGCCGGAGGGGGGCACACGGGGGTCAGGGGATGCCTCCTTGGCTGTTTGGTCCGGCCCTAGTTATTGGCGGCCTCCCTTTCTCTGCCAAAAAGTAACAGTAGCTTATGGTGACGTCGTCGCCTTTCATTTGTTTAACCCTCAAAGCTCAGCGCGGTGCTATGAAAGTGAAAGTGAAAGCATTAAAGCGTTCACAGTGAAATGAAAGTTCATGCAACGCAGTCAGGGAGCTTTTTAAGGTGACGGTTAGAAATAGCACTGCAGCATGCTTGACTTGCTTGACCACAAACACAACCTTTACCCTACACCTAACCCCATACATATACATGCACACACACTATATGTCACTTTCTGCCTTTTTCATGAAAAAGTTCTTGAACTTGTTTGGGAGCCAAGCTAAGAGTTGCTAATGGGAGAAATTGAAAGCAGTTGCCTGCAAGACGACGCCAGGGAGTGACAATAAACGACCTCAAGGCCCAGCAAGTACTTGCTGAGGGGACACGAGAGGGATGCAAGAAGACGGTCGGTCATATGGTAACCTGCGTGCGCTGTTGATGGTACTGATGGAGAAAGAGAACTGACACGACAGCGGAAATGATTGACAAGAGAGAGCGCTGAGGCAAAGGCAACAACAATAATGGATGTCTCTAAAATTCTAGCAAGGCAAAGAGCTCTCAAGGGGGAACACGCAGACATATCAGATCTTGATGGATGTACAAAAATTAAGCAAATAAACGAACTAATCCAATTGAGACAACTAACCAAAAAGAGCTTCTCTCTGAGGTGGCAGAGAATTAAAAAGCAACATCCAATGAATGAGCAAACAAAGTCAAACCAATTCTGAACAATCACTGCAAGTTTCTAAAAAAATAAAAAACACAATCCGAGCTGACCTAAAGGTTCTGACGGAGTAAAACTGCGCTGCCAGGACATCAAAGATGTCAGGGAAAATAATGAACTGCAAAACATTCAAAACAAAGCCCATGCCTGAACCATGTGATTGTGACTGGGCGACGCGTTACACCCGCCCAGGTCCTACATCTGAGCAGCTGGTGCAGGATGTCGCTTCAACATGCAGGATGTCGCTTCAACAGAGCAACTAGAAAGCCAGTTTTCTGCAATCAAAAGCACTGGATGTCAATGTCAAGAGCAATAATGTTCACCAACAAACAGCACGAAAGGGCAGTGCTTTAGCAGGGTAGGAAGCTGAAGGGAACAAACGTCCACACAACATTTCCATGGCTGGTGTTTTTATTGGGCGGCAGCGCATATTAAAACATAAATTAACAAGGAAATTAAGAAAAAACAACTGCAAAATCTGTGGTAATTTTATCACAGTAAAGCCAAAATATGATGGGAATAAAACTGTAATGTGCAAAGAAAATTTACAAGCAACATTTTAAAGAAAAACAGCAGAAGAAATGGAAAAAGCAGCAGTAACGGTACAAAAACAAAGTCAAAATATGAAAGAAAAAGGGATATTCTAACAGGAAAAACAGTTGCAACACTAGGAAATAAACTCATAATATCATGAGAAAAAAAACAATGTCAGAATAGAAAGATTACAGACATAATTTAAAAATTATTTCAAATTTTAATAATATTATGAGAAACAAACAAAACAACTAAAGAAGTTGTAATTTTTGAAAAAATACTTTGGGGAAAAGCCATAGTCTGTTGAGAATAAAGGCAAAATATGGAAATAAAGTCAAGAAGCAGATTAATTAGAAGAAACTTGAAATGCTAGATAAAAAAAAGAGCGAGGTTCCTAATGATGTGCTTTTTCACCTATATCACAAGGCTCAGATGCAGTTAATAACAACATAATAACATATTGACATGATTGTGTCGCTTTGCAAAATATCAAAGTGGCCTTTGCAGCCTTTCATTTTTCACTATGTGGCCCTCGCTGGAAAAAGAACCTCGCTGGAACACGCCTGGTCTGCATGAATGGACATGTGACGACGCCAACATTGCTACGGCGACCTGAGAATGCAGGGGAAAATTCACTGCACTTGCAGGGCAGACTGCAACATCTACATCAAGTTAAACGGAGGGCCGGAAGAAGCCAAAGTACTTGTGGCCGAATACTTTGAGGAGCTGGACAAACATGGAAGATGACATCATCTTGACCAGAAGGAAAATGGAAGACACAAAGAATGATGCAGTCTGAAGAAATACTGTACGTTGACAACAAACACCAGTAAACTACAAGGGACTGCTGAGCAAGGAAACCTTCAACTAGTAAATTAGAATACAAATTTTGGTATTGGTGTAATCCTGATGTGATTTTTTTTAAAATTCATCTTTAATTTGCATTTCATCTTTAATGGCGCATTCAAAGATGTTGAAGGAACTGATTAATTGCAGCACACACAAGCATCTTAATTGGCTTATTGTCTCTTATTACGTCTACTATACTGGTTAACACAAGTGTATAGGTATTGGATACATATATAAATATATACATTTATATATATATAATCTATAAATATACATATATATGTTATTTGTCATATTAAAAAATATAAGTAAACAGGTTTTCTATGCTCTAGCTTTGAAAATATTCCAATTTACAAATCAGGAATCTTACTCTTATCACGGTACCAATGGATCATCCATCATGGAAGCAATTAACTGCAATACACGAGGGCTTGCTGTTTATGTTGTTTTTTTGAACAATCAACAAAACACACACATACTGTATGTTTGTGAAAATAACCATAGAAGGAAACTGAAAAACATCAATCCCATCACGCTAGTATGGATCTGATATCGGCACTGCCCTGGTATTGACGATATCCGTATGCGGAGCCAACAGCCCACCTCCATAGAAGCACATGCATCCACGTCCGACAACATCTCCACTACAACACAAGGGATTGCTGAATAAGAAGATCTGGAATTGGAACCCTTTCAGCACACAGACCGTAATATGAAGCATATAATATTTTCCACAGACTATTCTCTCATTACCGTCACAGTCCGTCCAAACGCGGGAACGTCATTGTTGTCGGATGAGAACTATTCCTCCGAAAGCTATTTGTGTGCTTCGTCATATTGAAAGCCTCTTAAATCTCAACTTCTTCTCGTTGGCGGTCGTTAAATAACAAGGCTGCCTCCTAAAAATGATGTTATATACAAATAACAGGCCTGTCCAAAATGACAAGTCCCCTTATTTACAAGCTTGTATCTCATCAAGGTGGGGTTGGAGAATTTTACTCTCAGCTACAAATCACACCTGTCGTATTTTATCCACCTAATTAATCATATAAAAGTCTGCATTTTTAATTTGCGTTTGTCTCGGAGCCTGTTGGGTTCATGGCGCGATTTGCTCAACAAATTTCCAGGAGAGGAGCGCGGTGGGAAGGAGACGAGGCTTCGGTGGACCTCGCTGTGCAGCGTTCTGCTTGGCGTGGCATTATTTATGGAGCATGGACAGTTAATAAGAAGCAATGTAGTCAATCAGGAAGACGGAGAGATGTGTTTTCCATGGAGGGAAACTGTGTTTTTGGAATAGCGCGCGCACACACACACACATGCGTACTATGATAAAGATGTTCCCCCCGCGACATAAAACAGCGGGGAGCACCAACGGCCACTTTCTCTTCCAGCCGAGTGTGAGGCAGCGTTTGTGTTGCTAGACTCGCCTTATGGACTCGCTCCAGTCAATTAAAGAGCATGTTCTGGTTTCTGTGGGCTTGCTTAGTCAATTCAATCAATCGAAAGTAAAGTTGGGCCAAAGCCTTTCTTTCATTTGGATGCCACTCCTAAATGGCACGCATGGTCCGGGATAAGAACTTGGCAAGATTACTGGAATTTCTCACAACGTAACTTAAGGAAGTTCAAGTCTGGGAAGTTGCTGGGTGTGCAGTGGTAACCAGCAACTAATGCTTAATACTTTGTCTTGACAATGGCAGCCAGAAAGTGTTTTCTCTCATGTAATGATTGTGTATATAAATCTGTCTAAGCTGTGATAGAAGATTGTTTGTTTTCCGGGGAGCAAAAGACCTACTTTGCAGTCACCGCTCCTCTTTGTTTTTTGAACAAAGAACAATTTTTATTCACCAATACTCGTCCAATTTTATTTCCAGCTGAGGGCTGGAGCCGACCCTCAGGCCTGGCAAATCGTAACAGAGTAGGTGTGGTCGGGCAGGTGGCTGCGGAATCCCAGATTTGTCTTGTACACCAGCGGCCCCCAACTTTTTTGACTCATGGGCTGGCTGGGGTTCCCACACATCTCCGGTAGACCGGGTGTCCACCATTCTAGAAATGTAGCGTCTTGTTTATTGTGTAAAAGTAACAAGATCAAATTAAAAGCCCAACATAAATACAGAACCACCATCCACCAGTACACATTTGATGTGTGTGCTGCACGGCGGTGGGATAGCACGAATTCCTACATAGCATCAGAATTTGGGACCATATATGAGGTGAAAGTAAAACAAGAAAAATAGAGCATAGCGTGGGAAAGTTAGCGCACGCACAATGTTGTGTTCAAGGACCGTCAAACAAAGTGGGACGGGTGGCTGCATGCAACCAGCAACATGCAAAATCTGTGTGTTCTTTTTTATATAAAATAGTGGCCCATGTTTTCAAAATTGATCTGATGTATTACAGATTTTTTTGTATTTTTTTTTATGTAATACTATTTTTGAGTGTTTTTTTTTTTACTTTTTTTTAATATCAGTGCACCTGAAAGCTTCACACAGCTGCATGTTCCAAATCAACTAAGGCATTACCATTAGAACGCAGTATACCTTTAGTACACCTTTTTGCCCAAGGTGACTTTGTGCCTAGGATACAGTTGAATCATAACAATATTTGACGCTGCGTCTGGTTGTGAAAGCACCGGAAAAATCTTTTAAAACCCAGTCAAAAGACTTCTTTCATCTCAATAAAATCTGCTGTGAAATCTTTACAGAATCCCCACAAATGATCCTCACATGGTGTCGATGACTGCGACCCCCTCCATCACTCAGATGGCTCCATCCAGTCTCTAAACAACAGCGACGACTACAAAGATGACGGAACTCCCCCGCCAATAAATAAAACAAAAAAAGCATTTCTTGAGCGCCGACAGAAAAACATGAAAGGATCTGGACAGTCATTCTTCCAGTGCCGGCTTTCTTTCTCTAGCTATCGTGTAAAAGTTCTTCCCCGTCTTCCTCAGTGACCCTGAGCGTGGCCAGGCGAGGGTTCGACCTTGGGCGTCCCATCGTTACGGTGTTAACGGCGGCGGTGAGTTGTGGCCTGGTGTTAAAGTGCGCTCCGGCCACAGTCAATGTTTATGTGCAGCAATCAAAGGCAATGTGTTTATGTTATATGGTATTATGGACAAGGAGGCCGCGTAAAACACACTGGGATGGCGGGATGGTGGGACGGCGGGGGTTTATGAGCCATTGAGCTTTGGAGAAAAATGAAGTGTGGAACGTGACTTTCTGGACCAACCTAGAGGAGATTTAGGAAGACATTTTTCACTGCATGGACATAATAAATCTCAGCGCACGTATTAGCATGGTAACAGCAAGGCCAATGGTTTGGTATATTTGCAATGTGCCGAGCAAAGTGGCTTCGAGAAATGCCCACAATTCACCGCGTGGGAAAAGCAGATCCTACCCCGTCTCGGTCTCAGCAATGAGTGCTGTGTTGTGTGCCAGACTACACATTTTTTATCCATTAAAAAAACATTCTCATACTAAGACAATTTCCAGAAATAAAGATAAGCATCATTCACACAAAATAAGTACATAAATGCTATTAGTGTATTTTTTGTACCTGTGTCTTCCTTTATGGCAACTGAAATAATTTATTTTTCAGTCATTTGTTTTGTTTTGTTTTGACTTTTGATATTAAAATATAATTATCTCTCAATACATTTATCACAATGAAAATTCAGTTTAAACTTTATTATAAATAAACAGATGTAATAATACACACACAAACGACAAAAAAATGTTATAATTAAAATATTACAAGCTATTTCAATATTTTAATTTAAATAATACAGGGTGGGCCTGAAGTAAGGTTACATTTAACACTTAGACATGTTACATTTATTAGCCATTTATTTACATACCTTATATTTACATATATTTAATAGACATTTTACATTTATTAGACATTTCTTTACAGTTATTTACACACCTTATATTTACATATATTTAATAGACATTTTGCATTTATTAGATAGTTAGACATTTTTCACATACACTATATTCACGTATGAGACATTTTATATTGAATATTTAATCTCTCAAATGCTCAAATAAATGTAAATAAACTACACTACTACTACGACTACCATTGTTAAAACTACTACTATTATCATGAACATAATGATTATTATTAGGTTATATTATTATTATCATTACTTAGGGGGGGTCTACGAGAACAGGACAAGATGAGATTTTAACATTACTTGTAAGAAAGTGCAATTAAAAAAGTAAAAAATAGAGTCTAATCTACTCATTTAATTTCTACAATACACTCTTCTGCACTCTGTGTGTATGCTAGCCGCCCCGGCTCCATCCATAGAGACTAAGAGACTTTATGCCGGAAAAAAGGCTCACTCTGTTCATGCTGGTGTTCTATGGAACAAACTGTGATGAAACCCTGCACAGAGTGAATTCTCGTTCTGCCTGTTTCGAGGTGGTAGACGAGGAAAACTGACATGCACATGGCAATATGTTAAAGGCATAGTTCAGATTTTTTGACATGAAGTTGTATGACATCCCCATCACCAGTGCATCGACAGTGCCTTATCCCACACTTTGTCTTGTGAGCCGAGTTCTGGTCGGGTTTTGGTGATGGGAAAGTAGTTCTGGTTAGTTTCTGGGGACTCTTAAGTAATAAGTTTAGTTTCTCAAAACAATGTAATAGAATGTATCAGACCTCACAATCACTCGGGCGTCAATTCTCTCGATATACTACACTGGTGATGGGGATGTCATACAACTTCAATCGGAACTATCCCTTTAGGCTGGCAAAATGATGGAGTTATACTGTATACGAAGCCATGTGGGCCAGGGATTGTATACTTGTAACTTATTGGATTGAGCTGGAGTACTATTGCAATGTCGCTCCTTTAGTTGTCAGTGAGACGGCTAGACAAGGGAAGTGGCCAAACACTGCTGATGCCACCCGTATGGTATGCATAGAAAGTTGGCGCTCAGCCTCTGTGGTCTCAAACTGCTGCCAAGTGAGAAGGAAGATGGTGAAGATTGTGGTTTGCTGTCAAACTTGCAGCAAATTGAAGCACATTTCCTCTTAAATCGCCTGTTGAATTTCCTCCTGATCATCGCGAGAGATAATCGCCCTCTTATTTTGTCAACGTGACAAGGGGTCGCACTCAGGCGCCGTAGCCCGTTGACTTTGGGGGACCTCCAAGCTGTGCGATGACGACGAATGGCGTGTCCCAACTTGAAAGAGTCTCCGAAACTTTTTGCTCCCCAAACTGAGCCCGGACGTCTCGGCCAGCTGTTTGCTCAAAGCTCCCATGCTAATGAGAGAGCGAGGCATTTCACAAAACATCTGGACGTCAGGGTGGTAGATTTTGTTAATGGGTGACGCTAACTTCACGCTAACCGACAGCGTGACACTTTTCTTTCAGGTTAGGTGAACTGGAACTGAGAGGCCAAGGTTTTGGGGCTTAACAGAGACCACAAAGACATTTCTGGTTTCTTGGTCTTTGTGGATACGTAGATTCTCAGTCATGCAAGTCATGGTTAGCCGGAAAAGTTGAATCAACTGGACTTCTTGGTGGTTGATAACGACACTTCAGTTTCACTGCAATGGGTTTATGTTAGTTGTGGAGATAGCGAGACAAGGTTAAACAAGGTTAAACAGACTAACTATGGGTTGTGTTCAAAATGCTTTGGAAGACATGCAATACAGATACCCTCAAAGTTTTAAAATCATGAAACGGTCAATGACTTATGGGCAATGAACTGCTAAGTCCTGCTCGTGCCCCTGAAAGGACGTTTTGCTTGATAGAGGCCATCTTGTCCAACCCAGCAGAAGAGAAGGTGAAGGAGAAGAACACTTTTGGATAACTCGGATAACTGAAAGTCTGTACATCCGAAGACGTGATGAGCTCAGAAATGTCTTCATGAATGAAAAACTCCTTAAAAAGGACCTAAAAGGGACGGATGAAAGTCAACCACATAAACTGTTGCTCAGGAATGCGGCCTTTGATTAAATGTGGAACAGGCGATAAGCACAAGTCATAAGGGAGAAGCAACACGACGTGATGGATGTGCACGCTTTTCCACGCACTTGAAACTTCCCAGATATATTTCATGCTTTCAGCAAACAAACTTTGGCATATTTTCCCTGGCTGGCTTCCTCCACCGAGCCCCCAAAAGCTCTGATATCAGCCCTGCAATGACTCAAGACGCTTTGATGGCGTCACTTGCCCTGTCAGCAAAAATCTTAACCCTGCAAAGTCTTGTCTCGCTTCTGAGCACTCACTTGGCCGTCGCAAAGTAAAACCGCAACCAAAGTCCAAAATGTTTCAGGCTGAGGATCTGAGGACAATCACACCTTGGTCGCGCCTGTCCAAACACAGAAGTTCCAGGAATGTTTTTTTTAAGCTTTTAGAAAGTTGTCGCTGCAATAAAGGCTTCTGCATTACTGGTTAGGTACTAGGATGTACTGGTAGATACTTGTAATCCGATTTTACGTTTTGGAACATTTGGTGTACCAATTTCCACATGGTACACATTCAGTGAGGGGCGGGAAGGGTAACTGCCTAGCCATGTAATCAATCGCCAAATCGGTAAACAACTATCGTGCATGCCAAGGAGAAGCCGGAGTTTAAAAACCCTCTTGCGTCATGAAAGCCTCCTGTTTGGGAACGCTTGGCCTTCCCCATGAAACACGTACATGGACAAGGACAGGTGGATAAGTGGAAAGCGCTGTGCAAAACTGTACTGCATTCTTTTCTTGAGGAAAAACAAATGTTGTAAACTATCATATATTATTTCATTTTTAGAATTGTTTTTATTGGTATTTATTGGATGCTGTGTTTGTTTTGATTTTTTCACCTAAACATGTAACAAAGGAGCTTCCTGAGAAAGATATAGGCAATGTGGAGTATTCAAAGCGTCCGAGGACGAACGTGAAGACCCCACTGTGAGGTCCGTCATCCAAATCCTTTTGTCCTAAAGCAAACTGGATCAATTTCTCTCTCTTCTATTGTCATCCCTCTTTTTCCACACACTGCGGGTTGTATGCCACAGATCTAAATCCCCCCAAGGTGCTTCCAGACCCAACGCCGTACGTCATGTCATGGCTGGAACCGAACGTGAGCGCCGAGGACAGCTGGATGGCGAGCGAAGTTGGAGATATACGCGGATGGGATTTATTGTGGCGTATTTCATGTGAGGCGACGTCTGGGCCTGTTCTGATGTCTGTTTTGCACTTAGGGATGCTGGGATGTCTCGCGGAGAAGCCACATGTGGACAGTGGTGCTAAATGTCAGAGCAATGATTGACAGGTCTACGTCTGTTTATGGGAGTCTTTGGACATTTTTAGTCCTGAACTTGTTGATTTGAGCTCTAATGAATGCATCAGTAGTACTTTGGAAACCAGGGGTGTCCACAGTGCAGCCCGCGGGCCATTTGTGATGGCTGCTGTGTTTTTATTGGCCCGCAGCATATTCTAAAAATAAATTTTTTTTAGGAAAACTAATAAAAATAAACAAAAAACAGCAAAACATTTAAAATCACCGGTAGGTTTACAAGGATGAGGTCATTAAGAGAAAAAAAGTTGTTAGCTAACAAATATCATTTTAGTAGCATTTGGTTATGGAATATTAAGGAAAAATACATTATTTGTAATGCCATAATATAATGACAAACAAAACAAAAAAGTAGCAGAAAAGGTCAGATATAAGGGAATAAAGTAATAATTCCATAATTATGTGGGAAATAATCTACAAGAAGAAAGTAGAAATTGTAAAAAAAAAACAACAACAAACTAACAAAGAACATTAGAATAAGGACAAAACTGCTGTAATTTTGCAAGAATAAAGTCAGAATGTTATGAGAAAAAAGTTGAAATCTAACGAGAAAAAAGTTGCAATTTTACGGGAATTGACTTCTAATGTTAGGAGCAAAAATTATGTCATTTTAGTAGCTTAGCTTTGAAATATTAAAGAAAACAATTATGCTGTAATATTATGAGAAACAGAAACAAAACAAAATAGTTGTCATTTCTGGTTAGAAAAATAGACTGTTATGGGAATAAAGTCATAATATTTCAGATGTTTTAATAAAAAAGTTTACAAAGATTATTTAAAAAGAATGTTGAAATATTTGGAAAAGTCCGCCCCAAAAAAACAACAGCAAAAATGTGGAAAAGATCAAATAGCAAAGTTCATCACAAAGCTGAGACGCATTTTTTTTCTTGAAATTCTTTTCGCAAAACATCAGTTTTATGAACAATCAAAGTGGCCCTTGCCTCCTTTCATTTTTCAGTATGCTGCCCTTGGTGGAAAAAGTTTGGACATACCTGCTGACTTTGTTGTTCCAGCATACAGTGACATAGTCCTGTACGTAAACAGCACAGACAAAAGTTGGCCGTTTATGTTGATCCACACAAACACCACCTCCTATAGTGTTTCTCACCTTTTTTTGGTTTTGTTGATCAAAGTGCTGGCTTTTGCAACTCCCTTCGGCTCCGCTGTGGGGTACTGGCAAACAGTGACATTGTGTGATATACATTAAGAAGACACTTGGACTGGACAAAACGTGTGCCATATTGTACCATATTAACCAGTAAATCGATACGTAAATTTTCCACTTCAGCGTCGTTCTTCACCAACATGACACTCATCTACTAAAAAAATGTAGCATTGTGTTATGGAGTTTTTTCAAAAGCCTGTTTATTTCATTTAAAAAAGAACTGGTCAAAAAAGATATGAGTGGGTAGCATGTTGGCCTACCAGTCAGGAGATCAGGGTTCGAATCTCCGTCGGGCATCTCTGTGTGGAGTTAGCATGTTCTCCCACCTGCGTGCGTGGGTGCGTGGGTTTTCTCCGGGTACTGCGGTTTCCTCCCACATTCCAAAAACTTGCATGTTAGCTGATTTGGCAACTCTAAATTTTCCATTAGAATGTGAGTGTGAATGCTTGTTTGTCTGCCCTACGATTGACTGGCGACCAGTCCAGGGTGTACCCCGCCTCCTGCCCAAAGTCAGCTGGGATAGGCTCCAGCATCCCCACTGGAGGATAAGCGGTATAGAAAATGGGTGGATGGACTGGTCAACGCGGCAATAAATACAATAAATTAGTAGGGTGAGCATATTTTGGTTACCAAAAACCAGTATACTCCACCCAGCAATGAGAAACTATGACTCACGAGGCAGATGTGGCTCTTTTGATGCCTCTCAAAATGTGTAGTCTGACATTTATTAACATAAAAACATGCATTTATTTATTTTCCACTGACATTATAAAATAAACCATTTTAGAAATTCTAGTGTTAAATATAAAGTTCGAAATCTATCCACCCATTTTCTAGCACAATGATATTACGAGCTATTTTTTATTACTGATATTTTCCGTTTTATTCACTAAAACTTGATGATTATTGGATAATGCCTTTGAGAGGTCATTGAGAGGTCAAGAAGTAAAACTCCCTTCTATAATCGACCAGTCAGCGTGCAAATTCTGCAGAGGACACAGGACAGTACAGTAGAGCACCGTGCAAAACCATGCAGCACCCGAAGTCACATTAATGGTAAGAAGTATTAGAAAATACTATGACTAAAAACACAAATTGTATAGCCTTGTTAGAGTTGTTTGCAAAAAAGGAACTTTCTTATATGTGGAATGTAATAATAATAGAAATAATGTATTTTCTGCATTCAAAAAAGCCTGTAAGAGCATGATGGGTCTCTTTTGAAGTCTTACTGGACAAATAAACAACTAAATAACATGAAATAATACTAGCTTGACGACCCAATGAAAAATAATGAAAACCAGTCCATTTGCACCACTTTTGTAAAAACAAAACAAAACCAGGAAGATTAAGATTGGACTGGAAAACAGGTCACCGAGCAATGAACACGGTAAACAGCGCCAGTATGATTTTGGGGGTAGTTTTCAAGCATTAAAATCAACGCGCTGGTACCAGTGTGGGATTCATGCCGGATGCACCTGCAGCCGGCGTGTCCGTGCCATGCGTCCTGGTGTTGCGCCTTCTATCATGTTTACAAGGCAACGTAAGTGCACTTGTCTGTTTCATGAGGGAGAGGAACAGTGGATGCTTTGAATTAATGAGCTAATGTTGCCGAGCGGCGTTCTGAGGGGGTCAGATGGCCGCCAGCAGATGATAGAACCCTTCTATGATACTTGAGACTTGGAGTTGCTACAAAAAAGGACGTTTTCAGAGCATCCCTGGCTGCCGCCGCATTGGAAAGCGTGTTTCCTGTTTGCAACCGCAAGTCAAGACAGGATTTTAAAAAACCACAATAAAAACTTTTGGGTTTTTTTTTTTCGGGTCAAGGGTAAGCAAAGTTCCGCTGTCATGGCGGCTTGCGTGCCAGCCGTCCTTGCAAAGCGGATCACCTACGAGCGTGCTGTAAATTAAAACAGGTGTGAGTTTGAAAGACATTTGTGTTTCACTGGAGGACGCTCGCTGCCTTTGGAGGCTCGAGTCAAAAATAAAGGTTAATGGCTTTTGAATCAACTTTAAAGCACCCCTCCCCCCCCCAAAAAAAAAAATCTGGGCTCCTTTCCATGTGTTGTTATTCTGTTTTAGTGCGCCGCATTTCCTATAAATCATCTGACAACTGAAAACTAGCGGCAGCGTTGCCTTCAAACTACAAGAAGAATAAATACCACGCTTAGATGTCTCCCGCTCTGAGCTAAAGCAACCTAAACGTGCGCCGTTTGATCCCGCATGCCGATGAATTTGATATAAATGAAGATGAATCGCGATGTTGCGGCGCTCTGGTCACCGAAAAACATATGCGGCTGATATTGGCGGGAGTGAGGAGAGTGAAAGAGCCCCGAGGAGGTCACGGCGAGGCTACGAGCACATGGAAAAACAATTACACGCAAAAACTCTAAAGAATTTATAGCAGCAAGCGACATGAAAAACGTTCACGTTCCCTTCGTGCTTGCTCGGCCGCTGCAGCGTATCGCCAAAAGTACAAACAAGACTTTGTTGAGTGGTGGTGCATTTTACAAATAATCCCTGCACTGATTTTGAGAGAAATCATGCAAACCAGAAGGTTATTGGACACCTGCAGCAGCCAAGGTCACCTCCTGCTTGCCAAATAGTGATCCCCCACTCAGCTTCACTGCGTTGCCCTCTGTTGCCCAATAGTGAGCCAAAACTATTTATCAATCATTTACAAAGAGTTGCAACGTCATTAGCGAGCCTGTTGTAATCTATTTATCATAAAGCGATACCAAATGTATACAGTGACTGTTTGCAAAAGAAAAAAGCGGAAGGTCATTGGAGAACACACCAAAGGCGGAATTACGGACGGTGAAGTTACTTTCTAACGGCGTCTTGATCCATCTGCAGCCGTCCTTTGTCACTTCACGGTCTAAATTTCATTCCTTCCATTAAAATCAAAAGTTGTGCTGTTTCATGGTTGATGTAAGCAAAACGTAAGCACACTAAAGCTAATTTGAGGTATTTCATTGCCTAAATTAAGCATAAAAACTGAATTCCAAAAGAAAGGCATTCAGAAGACTCTTTCAAAGACACTCTTATGTTGTGTTACTGACACACAAACACCAGACTTGATCACTGGAACAGGCATTTACTGCAGGTTTGAATGATCTCCCAATAAAATTCCATAATGAAAACACAGGCTACCGTTGCGTCTGCAACCCTTGCCAAGCGAAAACTCAACTCTGATGTCATTTCCTTTCCGCCCGCAACACAGCTCCCCAGGCTCTTATTTATGTCTTAAATGGCTTATTTACTGTTGTTATGTGTATTATGTGAGTAATGCGAGTGTAAAGATGACTATAAGCCTGATAGTTCATGTCTAGGGGGGTTTAATCATGTTGAAAACTGTATTTAGAAGGTCGTAAACTGGTTTTCTATGCTCCAACTACCAGGGATGTCCCATATTGGCTTTTATCCCGATATCAGATATGCCTATGCTGTCCAACTTTTCATTTCCGATTCTGATACCAACCGATAATGACATGCGTAACATCACGTATCTCCTGCCGTGGAATGAATACGATGTGGAGACCCACAATGTTGTTTTAGACGTTCCCCAAGTGTACTTCTGTTCTCTTTCTCTTGTTATGGCAGACTTTTTGGCAAGAAGCGGGAAGACGAGAAGCCAACCGATCGCAGCTCTCGGACCCTCGTCGCAAAGTAAGAATTGTCCAATGGCGGGCTTGGTGGGTGGTGCCGTTGCTTACACTGGTGCCGTGGCGCTGGGGAAATATGTGGTGGTCTTTGTTGACAAGTTTGGGTGAAGTGCTCCATTTTGCCATATAGTACTTAGCCACGCCCCCTAGTGGCTGCATTTATCGCATCAAAAGCGGCATAAAAATGATTGAATGAATGAAAGATGATGAAATGTGAAAATCGGAGCTGTCAAATGGAAAAGATGCATCATTTGTATTTTTGTTTTAGTCCGAGAGTTAACAAGCAAAAATAAACGTTTTTTTTTTTTTTGCAAAATGCTGCATTTGCCGATCTCTTGTGTAAAAACCAAAAAACAAATTACTATGGAACATACAAGGATTCAAGTGTTATGTTCACGCTGAGAACTTTGGCTCGGCGTTTCCTCACTCAAGCGCCTAACTTCTTGCTCTTCTTCCCTCTAGACGACTAAATCAAAACATTCGCCGAAGTGTCGGGGTGAGGCAGAGGACAGCACGTCTTGTAAAACATATGCACTTAATATCAGGACCATAAAACTTGTACAATTAAAAGCTATTTTGGAAAACAGAGAGGGGGAGAGAGAAATATTTATGCGTCTGGCTCTGGATTGAGGTTGTTTTATCTCGGGGCGGCGAGGGCCCGCCGGGGCACAGGTAACAACTGTCAACAGGCGACGGAAGGGTGCTGAAACACAAGGGGGGCTTGCAGAGGCTCCACCAGATGTCCACAAGGCGTCGGCTCCTTTCAAAATGGCTCAGTGTGGACAACGTCGACTTTCTGAAACAGTCAGAGGCGTCCTGAACGAGGACTAATATCAGCGCCTATTCCTTAAAAACAAAAAAAAAAGTAATTAAATTGACTTGAGTGGCAGGACCGGATTGAAAAGGACGGGAAAACACTGCCACTGCAGTCAGGTTGACTGAAAAGCTGCAAAAAGGTAATTATGGTCGTGAGAATGTGCAGAGCCGTCGTCTACGCGGCCACGCAGCAAACATCGTAAATCGTACGGTGTGCCATGTTTATGTTGCAGTGACCTCTCCGTGCCTTCTGTGGGTTTTCCCCGTACCCTCGCCACTGTTGACCTACACGAACATACAAACATATATGTTAAATACATGCACTAGGTTGTATACGTGGCTTTATTGGATATATACTTTTCACATTTAAAAGCTGCATCAATATATTAAAACAGTGAATTTTTCTTGTCTAAATTGTAATTTTTTCCACAGGGCTTAGTCATTTAGCATAATTGAGCACTGTGCTGTGTTGCTCTGTTTATTTAGAGGTAAGTATGCAAGCTAACATGCTGTACTGTAGTGCACTTTATGTGTACACACACGGTGGGAATATTTTTTACATATCTTTTGCCATAGTTTTATTTTGAAATGATTTTTGTAGCGTGCTAAGTTGCTTTAAAAGTACACTACACATTAATTATTTCATTATTATTGTATATGAATGAATAGTGCATATTAATATTGTTGTTGTTAAAGCTAGTACTAATAGCAGTATTGGGCTAAAGTGATTCTCCTTCAGGTGTTGTTGCAGTAAAAGAACAAAACAAAATGTAACTTGTGGTAAAAACAAAACCAGCAGCAGTAAATTTTCACAATTATAATATTTTTGTCAGACATTTACTGGTAAACATTGCAATAAAAACAGCATTTTTTAAATTTTTGTATCTCTCCTGCCTTGCCTTGGTTGTTTTATGTTGATTAAGTGTTTAAGTTTATTGAGACATTTTTGCAGAACTGCTGGAAATATGAATTTCTCTTGGAGATGAATAAAGTCCCTAACTATACTTATTTCATGTGCACTGTCTCAGTTTTCATACAATACTATGTACTGGATCATACTGCAGAATGGAGTGTTGCTGTGCATTTTAAATTGAGTGTGACTGTTCAATAACCCACCATGGGGCCAAATAAATTGGGGCCAGCAATTTGATAAAAACGATTCATTCATCAATCATTCATTTGCTCTCATTTATAATCTATGCATTTAAACATGGATGTAAACATTTCATACGGATCAGATAAGGACCTTTGACATGCATAGAATTTATTTTACACATGATCAATGTCACGAGCTGTTTACTAGATTTGAACCCTTATCAGACACCGTACATTTAGTGTGTGACTTTGAGTTGAGGATTTATTGAGCGTTATTTACCCACCTTCTCGTTCAATGTTTCCTTTTTTCCATGACTAATGTAGATTCTCAACTATGAATGAGCACATGTGGATTCATGTACTTGACAAAAAAGTGTGAAATATCCCCTCAAAGTAGCCACCCTTTGCTTTTTTATCGCTTCACGAGGTAGTCACCTGAAGTGGTTTTCACTTCCCAGGTGGGCCTCGCCGTGGTCGCTTTCCTTATTCACGGGGTCGGGACCATCAGTTGTGTTGTTGGTGTCCAAACGTTTGGCCTGGAGGGCACGTACGAATGAGGCAACAGTCACATTGGAAAAAATCTGAATTGTGCTGTTCACACTGACATGAAACAAACGAGATGCAAGTGACATATGAGCAAAAAAAATCTGAATTGAGCTGCGTTGTGAACGTGACTATTCTCTATAAAAGGTATTTTGATAAAATTTTGGAACGGATGAATTGAATTTCCATTATTTATGGAGAAAATGACCTTGTATGATTCGCTTTTTGTCGGACCCTTCGGAAGAATTAATAACAAAAACTAGGCTAAACTAGACAACACCAGGAATGAGTAACAATAACAAAAGTGTTATGTGACCTTTGCCCTAATGCCTCCAATTAGCTCAAAATGTCAAATTTTTGCTGTTGTTGTGACTTGCCTTTTTTGTGCATCACAGCGGCGGTTTACCGTACGTACACAAACTTGCTACAATGCACGACGTTGGAACATGATAGTCCAGTTTGTGTAACATTTTTGGTAGGATTTACAGCGTAAAGTCTCCAGAGAAGGTGTAAGCTAGTATCTGTGCTCATGTATGCAGCAGATACAACCGAGGGACTATTATGTTTTCGGAATAATAACTACAGACGCAGCCTCTTGTTGTAAACCGCACACACGTGCACACACACGCACACACACACACACGAGGGGTAGAACTCTGCACACCTCAGCACAGTCCAAAATGCACTAAAAATTTACGAGCTGAACATTCCTGCGGGGTCAAGCAATTTATCAAATGCTGCACATTCTGGTTTCAATTACACAGGCCATTGTTGAGAGCGCTTATTTGAGCAGGTTCATTTGGCCC
The DNA here is from genome assembly GCA_024372805.1 of Oostethus manadensis. NCBI lineage: Eukaryota > Metazoa > Chordata > Actinopteri > Syngnathiformes > Syngnathidae > Oostethus > Oostethus manadensis. The sequence continues at coordinate 1,875,158 of QODF01000161.1, forward strand.
AGCCGGGAGGTCCAGTCTCTTTGCTCCGCTCGCCAGCGGAGTAAGGAGGAGTCCGCCAGGAAGTGAACAGATGAGAGTGTCATCACGCAACTGTCTCACCCAATTTATGCCTCCTTCTCTTGTCTTTCGGCTTCCTGTCCATCATCTATCTTGCCTCCCCCCCCGCCTCATCTGTCTGCTGATGAAAGTCACTCCATGTCCCGACGTTCCCGATCCTGATCTCATCCTCTCTCCGATCCCAGCTCCTCTCCCTTTCGCTCTCTCTCTCTGTGGTAGAGTGGTGATAAATCCACATTTTATTGCCGGAGAATTCCTCTCTCCCTGCAGGGCTGACAGCTCCCCACCACGGGGGGACGCGGCGAGCTCCAAACCCAATCCTCCCTCCTCGCATCACTCCATCTCTGCCTCCATCTGGCCCTGATTAGAGGCAGAGTGGAAGGGTGGCAGGGTGGGGGGCGGACATGACACCATTAGAAGAGAGAAGATGATGCACAACATGTTGGTAAGGAGGAGGAAGAGGAAGGACAAGGTGAAGACAAGCGTGCTCGGGGAGGTCCGCACGAGTGACAGAGCGCCGGAGCCGACACAAAGACTAAATGTGATGAATAAGCAAATAGTGACACTTTGCTTTGACAGCAGCAAGCGACGGCGAGCATTTCTTCCTGCGGCGAGATGTATTAGCGACGACAACACACGCTTGTGTTTGTGTGGTCAAGGCTTTGTTCAAACCCTTCTAGCAGAAAAACCAAAGCATGCTTTACGCATGCACTAACAAAGGCTGGGGTGTCCAAAGTGCAGCCCGAGGGGCATTTTTCGCACACAGCTTGCTTTTTTATTGTCCCTCTGCATATTCTAAAGATAGAATGAATTCATTATTAATGAGATATTGAATTATATCAGTGGCGATTGCTCTAAGATTAAATGTCCAAGAAAATTGGGGAAATATGTCCTGCTATGTGTACATTTCAGTGACTAAACATGCGCTAGAAGGAATCAGCTATTTATCACAGGCAACTGACACCCCTTCCTATTCATCCCCGCAAAAACACAGCGTTTTTACACATTCGGACGCTAACTTAGCTGACTTTGTAAAGAAGGTTGTTCGACTGCACGAAACTGAACGATCATTGGATACATTTTGGGGTTTGTCCCGCTCAGCAGACGTTAAGCATCTCTGGGGGTCTATGGGGCAGTGGGCTGGCCCAGACGTTCGGCTTCTGCAAGATGATCTGTCTGAGGCGGAATCCCTTTCTGATTGACAGTAAAATGAATCCATCCATCCATCCATTTTCCTCCGCTTATCCGAATGAAATAAAAATCTTGAAGTATAAACCTCCACCCAAGCATTTTCCAAGTTTTTCATTTCATTGGTTGGAATTGTTCCGGAGACTTTACCGATTGTCAACGACTTTGTCTTTGTTACAAATGGCTAGAAACAAAGGGTAGAATTGACATATAAATAAATAAACACATTTATAATGTAGGCCGGAAAAATGGTCTTCCCCTCCTTGAATGACCAGCAGCTGCCACTGAATTAGTTATTACACTCTTGCTCACCTACAGTCTAACGTAAAGCTAAAGTGTTTTGTTCAAATACCTAAGCATGTATTGACCTACTTTTATCTGTTGTAGCATCTAAATTACTGTCTGCACCTCCTCACCTAATTTTTATGCTTTCGGTCTTGGCCCGAATCTTTTGCACCATGACTCACCTGTAAAGTAAATCTAATTTATGATCTTTTATTTAAACATTAAATGTGAGATGTGAATTTCTGAGCAACATTTCATCTGGATCGGATAAGCATCATTCACACAAATAGAATTGTTTATTCATATTATTAATATTATTGACTGTTTACTCGATTTAACCCTTTTTTAGACACAATATTTATCACAAAAACATGTAAGGAAAATTTTGGAATTAGTTATATATAGTATATAGTATAACTAGTATATATATATATATATAGTTATATATTATTTATATATACAGTATATATAGAGAGTATATATATACAGTATATATATATTTTTTAACTAGTTGTATATATATATTGGCAGGGGCCGGGTGCTTGACGCCAGAAACGAGAGCCCGCTAGGGGCTCGCCTCCCCGCCTCACCGGGTAAGTGAAAAAACGATAAGAGTAGTGGTATTTCACTGCCGGCG